>CM061557.1:14463272-14692162 GCA_030864225.1 Capsicum baccatum var. pendulum | reverse complement strand
CACTAGGACTTTTCCAAACCGCCTTGGAATGCCCCGGTTAACTTTCAGCCCACGAAACCCTCGGATCCTGGGCTTACCACCAAAACCGTTGGCTATAGCACACCAATTTGGCCCGAAAATAGCTCGTTCACGTTATTTGGCCCGTTTGACCACACAAATACCCTCGAATAAATAAACGTACCGCACTGGGTCAATCCCGAACCTCCCTGGAATGCCCTAGTTGATTTTTGGCCCACGACACCCCCGGACCCCGGGCCTACCCTCGAAACTATAGCAGAGCACACCGATTTAACCCAAAAATGCCCCGTTCGCTCCGTTTCACCCGTTTGACCACCCAAATAGCCTCGAATAAATAAACAGACCATACTGGGATAATCCTCAACCCCCAAGAGATGCCCTCATAGAATTTTGACCCTCGTAGACTTTCGGCCCACGAAACACTCGAACCTCGGACCCACCCCTAAAACCATGAGCTATAGCACGCCAATTTGCCTCGAAAATGCACCGTTTGCATCATTTCTCCCATTTAACCACCCAAATGTCCTCGACTAAATAAACGGACCATAATTGGATGATCCCCAACTTCTTTGGCATACCCTGGTCAATTTTTGGCACACGAAACCCTCAAACCCCAAGCCCACCCCCGAAACCCTAGGCTATAGCTCACCAATTTTGCCTGAAAATACCTCGTTCCTATCATTTTGTCCGTTTGAACACCCAAATACAATTGAATAAATAATGAACCTTACTAGGACAATCACCAACCTCCCTGGCACGGCTCGATTAATTTTCGGCCCACAACACCCCAGACCTTGGGCCCACCCCCAAAATTGTGGGGTATAGCACAATGATTTGGCCCAAAAATTCCTCATTCACATCGTTTTGCTCATTTGACCACCCAAATGACCTCTAAAAATTAAACTAACCACACTGGGATGATCTCCAACCTCCCTGACATACCCTAGTCGATTTTCGACACACGACACCTCCGAACCCCAGGCCCACCCCCGAAGCTATAGGCTATAGCACACCAATTTGGCCCGAGAATTCCCCATTTGCGCCGTTTCATCCGTTTGACCACTTTGGCTGAAAAATAACCCGTTCGCACCGTTCAGCCAATTTAACCACCCAAAATAGCCTCGAATAAAAAAATTAAACATACTCAGACGAACCCTAACCTCGCTGGCATGCCCCAATCGATTTTCAACCTATGCCACCCCCAGACCCCAGTCCCACCCCCGAAGCCGTGGGCTATAGCACACCGATTTGTCCCGAAAATGCTACGTTCATGCCTTTTCACCCGTTTGACCACTCAAATGGTCTCGAATAAATAAACGAACCACACTACAATAATCCCTAACCTCCCTAGCCTTCCACGATCGATTTTCGGCCCATGGTACGCCTGAACCCCGGGCCCACCCCCAAAATCGTGGTCATAGCACACCAATTTAGCCCAAAAATATCCCGTTCGTGCTGTTTTGCCTGTTTAACCACCCAAATGGCCTCGAATAAAAATACTGACCACACTGGGATGATCCCCAACCTCCCTGGCATGCCCCTGTCGGCTTTTGGCCCACGACACCCCCGTAACCTAGTCCCACACCCAAAAATACGGGTTATAGCACACCGATTTGGCCCAAAAATGCCCTATTAGCATCGTTTTTCCCGTTTGATAACCTAAATGGCCTCGGATAGATAAACAGACCACACTAGGACTTTTACCAACTTTCCTAGCACACCCAAGTCAATTTTCGACCAACAAAACCCCCGGACCTCAGGCGCACCCCCAAAACCGTAAGCTATAGCACACCTATTTGACCCAAAAATGTCTCCTTAGTCCCGTTTCGCTTGTTTGACCACCTAAATGGCCTCGAATAAATAAATTGACCACATTGAGATGATCCCAAACTTCCTAGCATACCCCAATCAATTTTTGGCACACGGATCCCCAACTCCTGAGCCCACCCCAAAACCATGGGCTATAACACAACGATTTGGCCTAAAAAATGCCTTGTTTATGCCGTTTAGCCCATTTAACCACCCAAATAGCCTTGAATAAATAAATGAACCACAATGGGACGATCCCCAACCTCCATGGCATTTCCCCGTCAACTTTAAGCCTACGACACCCCCGAACCCCAGGCCCACCTCCAAAACCGTGGGCTATAGCACACCGATTTGGCCCGACAACACCCCTTTCATGCCATTTTGCCTGTTCGACCACCCAAATGGCCTCGAATAAATAATCCAACCACACTGTGATGATTCCCAACTTCCTTGGAATATCTCGATTAATTTTCGGCCTGCGAGACCCCTGGACCCCGTGCCTATCCCCAAAACTGTAGGTATAGCACATCGATTAGGCTTGAAAATGCCCCGTTCACGTTGTTGTTCCCATTTGACCACCCAAATGTCCTCGAATAAATAAAAGAACTATACTAGGATGATCCCTAACCTCCCTGACACGCCCCGGTTGATGTTTCGCCCACGACACTCTCAAACCCTGGGCACATGCCAAAATCGTGGGCTACAGCACATCGATTTAGCCTAAAAATTCCCCGTTCATGCGAATTCTCCTATTTGACCACACAAATGGCCTCGAAAAATAAACGGACCATACTGGGATGATCCCCAACCTCCCAGGCTAGCCCCGATATATTTTTGGCCCACATTACCCCATACCCTGGTCCCACCCTCAAAACCGTGGACTATAGCACATCGATTTGGCTCGAAAATGCCCAGTTCACGCCATTTTGCCAATTTGATCACCCAAATAGCCTCAAATAAATAAACAACCTGCACTATTTGACCACCCAAATGGCACCCCCAAACCTCGTGACCACACCCAAAACTGTGGGTATACCACACCAATTTAGCTTGAAAATGCTCCGTTCCAGCCGATTTGCCCATTTGACCACCCAAATGGCCTCGAATAAACAAATAAACAATATTAGGATGATCCCCAACCTCCCTGGCTCTCCCCGGTCGAATTTTGGCCCACGACACCCCTAAACCCCGGGCCCACCCATAAAATCGTAGGCTATAGCACACTGATTTGGCCTGAAAATGCCCCATTCCTGATGTTTCGCCCGTTTGACCACCCAAATGGACTCAAATAAATAAACGGACTATACTGGGATTATCCCTAACCTCTCTGGCATGCCCCCATCAATTTTCATCCCACGACACCCCCGGACCCCAACTCCACCCCCAAAACCATAGGCTCTAACACACCTAATTGGCCAGAAAATGCCCCATTCGCGTTGTTTTACCCGTTTGACCACCCCAAATGGCCTCGAATAAATAAATAGACCATACTAGGATGATCCCCCATCTCCCTGGCACACCCTAGTTGATTTTTAGCCTACGGTACCCTCGAACCTCGGGCCCACCCCAAAACCATGGGCTATGACACATTGATTTGGCCCATAAATGCCCTGTTCACGCCGTTTCTCCCATTTGACCAACTAAATGATCACCAATAAATAAAAGGACCACACTGGGACGATCCCCAACCTCTATGGCACGCTTCGATCGATTTGTTTCTCATGGTACACTTGGACCCTGAGCCCAGCCCCAAAACTGTGGGATATTGCACACTGGTTTGGTTTGAAAATGCCCCGTTTGCTCTGTTTCACTCGTTAACCACTTAAATGGCCTTGAATAAATAAACGGACCATAATGGGATGATCCCTAACCTCCCTGGCACGCCCCATCAAATTTTTGGCCCACGGCACCCCCGGACCTCGGTCCCACCCCTAAAACTGTAGGTTGTAGCACACCAATTTGGCCCAAAAATGCCCCTGTTTGTGCGATTTTTCAAGTTTGACCACCCAAATGGACTCGAATAAATAAATGGACCACACTGGGACGATCCTCAACCTCCCTGGCATACCCAGGTTGATTTTTGGCCCAAGGCACCCCCGGACCCTATGGGTCAATCCTCAATATGCCTGGCATGCCCTAATCAATTTTTAGCCCACAAAACCCTGGACCCCAAGCCCACCCCCAAAATCGTGGGCTATAGCACACCAATTTGGCCCAAAAACTCCCCGTTTGCGCCGCTTTTTCCCGTTTGACCACCCAAATGGCCTCGAATAAATAAACATACCACACTAGGACACTTCTCATACTCCCTGGCATGCCCCAATCAGTTTTCAGCCCACAGAACCCCCAATTCCGAGAAAACCCCTAAAAACATGGGCATAGCACACCAATTTGGCCCAAAAATGCCCCATCCGCGTCATTTTTCCCGTTTGACCATCCAAATAGCCTCGAATAAATAAACGGATCAGACTGGTATGATCTGCAATCTCCATGGCACACCCCGATCAATTTTTTGCCCATAGAAGCCCCAAAACCCGGGTCCACCCCCAAAATCGTGGGCTATAACACACCGATTAAGCTCAAAAATTCCCCGTTCAAACCATTTTGCTCATTTGACCACCAAAATAGCCTTGAATAAATAAACAGACCACATTGGGATGATCCCCAACCTCCCTGGTATGCCTCAGTCATTTTTTGGCCTACGGTACCCTCGAACCCCAGGTCCACCCCCTAAATCGTGGGCTATAGCACACCAATTTTGCCCAAAAATGCCCCGTTTGTGCCGTTTTATCCGTTTGACCACCCAAATATCCTATAATAAATAAACGAACCACACCAAGATGATCCTAAACCTCCCCAAATGCCCCTCCCCCTATTGCGCTAACCCAAGTTTTAGTTCTTCTTATTAGTATGACAGGTCTTATGGTTAAAAAAGGGAAGATCGAAGTATTGGAAAGAGTGACATTGAAGCTATGCTTCAACTAATGTTGGATCGTATCGACACAACGAATGATAACATATGTGACATGCGTTAAGACATTAAGGCATTTAACGAGGGAAGAGAAAGGATAGAATAGATGGATATCGAGGTCAATCATCTAAAATACTTCTCTATATTATGTTTAGATGATATCTTGTCTGTGGAATTATTTAAAATAATGGAAGAGTGTAAGGATGAAGAGCAAGAATCCGATGTTGATGATGAGCTTGATGTTGAGCAACCCTCGGTGATTTCCCAACCAACCGAACCATTCATGAATGAAGATGCCAAGGATAAGGAAATGGCATTAGAGTCAAAAGAAGAAATCAAACACAATCCTCGTGAAGACTCTAGTCCATTTTGGGGTAAAAATACTAATAAGGAAGTTATTCCGAAATTGAGGGTTAGTCCTCATTCGAATTGCTTTTCAACATTATGCTTAGTGGATGTGATGAAAGTCAAATCACCCAAGCAAATGATGAATTTTGAAAATGAGGAGGAAGATTCTTACATTTTGGAGTTTATCCTTCAAAAGGGCATACTACAACCCCACTATTGAAGGCCAAGGAACTAAAAGATCGATGTCTATTTAGTGGCTTTTTAAGCTTCTCATCATTGCCAAATGAGCCCACACAAAAGTTTGATGAAAAATTGGGCAAGCAGTTCAAGTCTTCGAAGTGGCGTGATAGAACATTCCTCATCACGTCCTCAAATTTGCCCAACGCGACTCAAAGAGCTATTGATCAAAAGTTTGCCCGGCATTTCAAATCCTCCAACTGGAGACATAAATAATTATCAGCAAGGTATCTTGATGAATTCTGAGTAATCAAGATAACTGAGTCGCGCCGCGACATTAAATCAGGTGCTTTTTGGGAAGCAAACCCAGGTATTTTGTTGTTTGTATTCATATTATGTGATTGAAATCAGATCTTTGCACCCATGGTGCCAGATGTATGTCTCTTACTCTCTTGTTTTGGTTTGACGCATTGAGGACTTTGCATGATTTTAAGTTATGGGTGGGGCTACTTGTGGGTATTGATGTCCTCCTGGGTTTTTGTGGCCGTGCCTCTTTTCTACGGAGTCGTGGATAGAAAATGTCCCGTTCGCGCCGTTTTGCCCGTTTAACCACCCAAATGGCCTCGAAAAAATAAATGGACCACACTGGCACGACCCCCAACCTCCATGGCATACCTCAGGTTTATTTTTGGCCAACGGTACCCCTGAACCCCGGTCCACCCCCAAAACCGTGGGCTATAGCACACTGATTTGCCCTAAAAATGTCCCGTTCGTGCCGTTTTGCCCGTTTGACCACCCAATGGCCTCGAACAAATAAACGAACCACACTGGGATGACCTCCAACCTCCCTATTATGCCTCAGTCAATTTTAGCCCACGTCTCCCCAGACCCGTGGGCCCACCCCAAAACCATGGGCCATAGCACACCAATTTAGCCTGAAAATGCCCCATTCGCGCCGTTTTGCCCATTTGACCTCACAAATAGCCTCGAATAAATAAACAAACCACACTAGGATGATCCCCAACCTCCCTGGCACACCCTAATCGATTTTTGGCCTACGGAACCCCCGGACCCCGGGTCTACCCCTGTAACTGTGGGCCATAGCTCACCGATTCTGCCAGAAAATGCCCTGTTCGCACAGTTTCACCCGTTTAACCACCCAAATAGCCTTGCATAACTAAACAGACCACAACCTGGAATGCCCTGGTTGATTTTTATCCCACGACACCATTGGACCCTGGGCCCACCCCCAAAACTGTGGGCTATAGCACACCGATTTGGCCTAAAATGCCCCGTTTACTCTATTTTGCCCGTTTGACCACCCAAATGGCCTCGAATAAATAACAAAACAATACTGAGATGATACCACATTTCCATGGCATACCCCGAGTGACTTTTGGTCCACAAAACCCATGAACCATAGGCCTACCCCCAAAACCGTGGGCTATAGCACACCGATTTGGCTCAAAAATGCCTCGTACACGCAATTTCACCCGTTTAACCACCCAAATAGCCTCAAATAAATAAGCAGACCACACTTGGATGATACTTAATTTCCCGAACATGCGCCGATCGAGTCTCAACCCACGGTACCCCCGGAACATGGGCCATTTATGCCGTTTCACCTATTTGATAACCCAAATGGCCTTAAATAAAAAACGAACCACACTGGGATATTCCCAACATCCCTGGTATGCCCCGGTCGATTTTCAATCAATAGGACCCCTGGACCCCGGGCCCACCCCCAAAACTGTGGGCTATAGCACATCGGTTTGGCCTAAAATTCCTCGTTCGACCACCCAAATAGCCTTGAATAAATAAATAGACCACACTGGGATGATTCCCAACCTCCCTCGCATGCCCCGATCGATTTTAGGCCGATAGCACACCCGTACCCTAGGCCCACACCCGAAATGATGGAGCATAGCACAGTAATTTGGCCTGAGAATGCGCCGTTTCGCCCATTTGACCACCTAAATTGCCCCAAATAAATAAACGGACCACACTAGGATGATCCCCAACCTCCTTAGCATGCCCCGGTCGATTTTCAGCCCACGGCACCCCAAGACCCTAGGCCCACCACCAAAACCATAGGCATAGCACATCCATTTGGCCCAAAAATTCCCCGTTCACTTCGTTTTGCCAGTTTAACCACCCAAATAGCCTTGAATAAATAAACAGACCACATTGGGATGATCCTCAACCCCCTTAGGATGCCATCATCGACTTTCGGCCTACGATACCCCCGGACCCCGGACTCACCCCCGAAACTATAGGCTATAGCATACCGATTTAGCTAGAAAATAAACGATTTATGTCATTTTACCCGTCTGACCACCCAAATGGACTCAAACAGACCACACTAGGATGATCCCCAACCTCTCTGGCATGCCCCGATCGATTTTTGGCTCACGGCACCCTCGGACCCTAGGCCCACCCTCAAAACCATAGGCTATAGAACACTGATTTTACCCTAAAATGCCCTGTTCCTACGGTTCCACCCGTTTGACCACCCAAATGGCATCGAATAAAAAATAGACCTCACTGGGACGATCACCAAATTCCCTATCACGCCTCGGTCGATTTTGGGCCTACGACATTCCCAAACTCTTAGCCCACCCCAAAAACTGTGGGTTGTAGCACACCGATTTGGCCTAAAAATTCCCCTTTCTTATTGTTTTGCCTGTTTGACCACCCAAATGGCCTCAAAAAATTAAACAAACCATAGTGGGATGATCCCCAACCTCCCAGGCATGCTCCGATCAATTTTCGGCCCATGGCACCCCCAGACCCCGAGCCCACCCTAAAATCATGGGCTGTAGCACACCAATTTTGCTAGAAATTCCCCGTTCGTGCCATTTTATCTGTTTGATCACATTGGCTTGAAAATAACCCGTTCGCGTCGTTTAGCCGATTTGACCGCCCAAATAGGCTCGAATAAATAAACGGAATACACTGGGATGATCCCCAATCTTGCTGGCACGCCCCGATCGATTCTCGACCCATGGCACGCCATACCTCGGGCACTCCCCTAAAACCGTCGGCTATAACACATCGATTTGTCTCGAAAATACCTCGTTCACGCCATTTCGCCCGTTTAACCATCCAAATAGACTAAAAAAAAATAAACGGACCACACTAGGACAATCCTCAACCTCCCTAGCCTTACCTGGTCGATTTTTGTCGTACGATACTCCCGAATCCCAGGCCCACCCCCAAAATCGTGGGCATACCACACCGATTTAGCCCAAAAATGCCATGTTCACGCTGTTTTGCCTGTTCGACAACCCAAATGGACTCAAATAAATAAACTGACCACACTGGGATGATTCCCAACTCCCCTGGCATGCCCCGGTCAGATTTTGGCCTACAGTACCTTTAGACCCTGGGCCCACTCCCAAAAATGTAGGTTATAGCATATCGATTTGGCTCTAAAATGCCCCGTTCGTATCGTTTTGCCCGTATGACCACCCAAATGGACTCAAATAAATAAACAGACCATACTAGGACTTTCCCCAACCTCCCTAGCACACCCTGGAAGATTTCGACCAACAACACCCTCGGACTCCGGGTCCACCTCTAAAACCATGGGCTATAGCACACCGATTTGACCTAAAAATGTCTCGTTTGAATCGTTTCACTCGTTTGACCAACCACATGGCCTCGAATAAATAAACGGACCACATTGGGATGATCCCCAACTTCCCTGGCATGTCCCAGTATATCCTGCCCACGAAACCCCCAAACCCCAGGCCCACCCCTAAAACCGTAAGCTATAGCACACCGATTTGGCCCAAAAAATGTCTCGCTTGTGCTGTTTCGCCCGTTTAAACACCCAAATAGCCTCAAATTAATAAATGGACCACACTGGGATGATCCTCAACCTCTGTGGTACACCCCCATTGACTTTAGGCGCACGACACCCTCGAACCCCTAGCCCACCTCCAAAATCGTGGGCTATAACACACCGATTTAGCCTGAAAATACCCCTTTCATGCAATTTTACCTGTTTGACCACCCAAATGGCCTCGAATAAATAAACTAACCATATTGGGATGATCCCCAACTTCCCTGGCATACCCCAGTTGATTTTCGGTTTGCGACACCCCCAAACCCCGAGTCCACCCATGAAATTGTGGGCTATAGCATACCAATTTAGCCCGAAAAATGCCCCATTCATGTCGTTTTGCCTGGTTGACCAGCCAAATGGCCTTTAATAAATAAACAGATCACACTAGGACAATTGATATACATAACTAATATTGGATCGTGTAGACATAACGAGTGATAACATATGTGACATGCGTTAACATATTAGGGCATTTAACGAGGGAAGAGAAAGGATAGAAGAGATGGATATCTAGGTCAATCATTTAAAATAATTTTCTACATTATGTTTAGATGATATCTTATATGTGGAATTAATTAAAATAATAGAAGAGGGTGAGGATGAAGAGCAAGAATCCGATGTTGATGATGAGCTTGATGTTGAGCAACCCTCGGTGATTTCCCAACCAACTGAACCATTTATGGATAAAGATGCCAAGAATGAGGAAATGGCATTAGAGTCAAAAGAAGAAATCAAGCACTATCCTCGTGAAGACTCTAGTCCATTTCGGGGTAAAAATACTAATAGGGAAGTTATTCCGAAATTGAGGGTTAGTCCTCATTCGAATCACTTTTCAACATTATGCTTAGTGGATGTGATGAAAGTCAAATCTTGAAAATGAGGAGGAAGATTCTTACATTTTGGAGTTTATTCTTCCAAAAAGGCATACTACAACCCCAATATTGAAGGCCAAGGAGCTTAAAGATTGATGTCCATTTAGTGGTTGTTTAAGATTTTTACCATTGCCAAATGAGCCCATAAAAAAGTTTGATACAAAATTGGGCAAGCAGTTCAAGTCTTTGAAGTGGTGTGATAGAACATTCCTCATCACGTCCTCAAATTTGCCCAACGCGACTCAAAGAGGTATTGATCAAAAGTTGGGCCGGCGTTTCAAATCCTCCAAGTGGAGACATAAATAATTATCAACATGGTATCTTGACAAAGTCAAAGTAGTCAAGATAACTGATTAGCATCGAGACGTTAAATTAGGAGCTTCTTGGGCGGCAAACCAAGGTATTTTGTTGTTTGTATTCATATTATGTTATAGACATCAGATCTTTGCACCCATGGTGCCACAGGTATGTTTATGACTCTCTTGTTTTGGTTTGACACGTTGGGGACTTTCTATAATTTTAAGTTATGGGTAGGGATACTTATGGGTGTTGATGTCCTCCTAGGGTTTTTGTTGCCGTGCCTCTTTTCCCCGGAGTCGTGGCCAGAAAATGTCTCTTTCACGCTATTTTGCCCGTTTAATCACCCAAATGGCCTCCAATAAATAAATGGACCACACTGGGATGATCCCCAACATCCCTAGCATACCCCAGTTGTTTTTTTATCCAATGACACCCCGAACCCCGAGTGCACCCCCAAAATCGTGGGCTATAGCACACCGATTTGCCGTAAGAATGTCCCATTCGCGCCATTTTACCCGTTTGACCACCCAAATGGCCTTGAATAAATAAACAAACCACACTAGGATGACCCCAAAACTCCTTGGAATGTCCTGGTTGATTTTGGCCTATGGAACCCCCGGACCCCAGGCCCACCATCGTAACCGTGGACTATAGCACACCGATTTAGCCCAAAAATTCCCCGTTCGCGCCATTTTGCCCGCTTGACCACACAAATGGCCTTTAATAAATAAATGGACCACACTATGATGATGCCCAACATCTCTGGCATGCCTCGGTCAATTTTAATCCCACGGCACCCCCAAACTCTAGGTCCACCCCTGAACCGTGGGCCATAGCTCACCGATTTGGCTAAAAAATGCCCCATTCGAACGATTTCACCTGTTTGACCACCCAAATGGCCTCAAATAAATAAACAAACCACACCCTGGCATGCCCCAGTAGATTTTAATACCACGGCACCCCCATACCTCGGGCCCACCCCCAAAACCGTGGGCTATAGCACACCAATTTGGCCCTAAAATGCCCCGTTTGTGCCATTTCGCCTGTCTGACCAACCAAATAGCCTCGAATAAATAAAAAGAGCATACTGGGATGATCCCAAACCTCCCTGTCATGCCCCTGGTCAACTTTTGGCCCATGGCACCTCCGAACCCTAGGTCTACCCCAAAAATCATGGGCTATAGCACACCAATTTGGCTCGAAAATGCCTCGTTTATGCTATTTCGCCTGTTTAACCACCCAAATAGCCTCGAATAAATAAACATACCACACAAGGACTATCCCCAACCTTCATGACATGCCTCGATCTATTTTTCACCCATGACATCCCCGAACCCTGGGCCCACCCCCGAAAACGTGGGCTATAGCACACTAATTTGGCCAAAAAATGCCCCATTTGCGCCGTTTCACCTATTTGACCACCCAAATACCCTTAAACAAATAAATGAACCACACTGGTATAATGTCAACCTCCCTGGCATGCCTCGGTCAAGTTTTGGCCCACGGCACCCACGACCTCGGATCCACCCCTGAAACCGTGGGCTATAGCACATCGGTTTGGCCCAAAAATTCCCCGTTCGTGCCATTTCACCCATTCGACCACCCAAATGGACTCGAATAAATAAACAGACCATACTAGGACGATCCCCAACCCCCCTAGCACGATTCAATCGATTTTTAGCCCACGGCACACCCGGACCCCGAGTCCACCCCCGAAACCATAGACCATAGAACACCAATTTAGCCTGAAAATGCCTTGTTCATGCCGTTTTGACTGTTTGACTTCCCATATAGCCTCAAATAAATAAATATATCACACTAGGACGATCCTCAACCACCCTAGCACGCCCCGATCGATTTTCAGTCCATGGTACCCTCGGACCCTAGGCCCACCCCCGAAATCATAGGCATAGCACACTAATTTAGCCCAAAAAATACCCTATTCACTCTGTTTTGCTCGTTAGACTACCTAAATGGCCTTGAATAAATAAACGGACCACACTGGGATGATCCTCAACCCCCCTAGGACGCCTTCGTCGACATTCGGCCAACGACACCCTCGAACCCACCCCAAAACTGTGGACTATGGTACACTGATTTGGCTCGAAATGGACAATTCGCATCGTTTTGCCCGTTTGACCACCCAAATGGTCTCGATTAAATAAATGTACCACACTAGGACAATCCCCGACCTCCCTGGTAAGCCCCGATCAATTTTTGACCCACGGAACCCTCGAACCTCGGGCCCACCACTAAAACCATGGGCTATAGCACACGATTTTGCCCAAAAATGCCCTGTTCCAGCCGTTTTACCACCCAAATGGCCTCGAATAAAAAATAGACCTCGCTGGGACGATCACCAATCTCCCTGGCATGCCTCGGTTGAATTTCAGCCCAAGGCACCCCCGAACCCCGAGCCCACCCCCAAAATCGTAGGCTGTAGCACACTGATTTGGCTAAAAAAATTGCCCGTTTGCATCGTTTAACCCGTTTGACCACCCAAATGGCCTCAAAAAATTGAACGGACCACACTAGAATGATCCCAACCTCCCTAGCACGCCTCGGTTGATTTTCAACCCATGTTACCCCTGGACCCTGGTTCCACCCTTAAAATCGTGGGCTATAGCATACAGATTGGCCCAAAAATGCCCCGTTCGCGCTATTTTGCCCGATTGACCAATTTGGGTCGATAATGACCTATTCGCGCCTTTTAGCCAATTTGACAACCCAAATAGTCTCGACATAAATAAACAGAAAACACTGGGATGATCCCCAACCTCGCTGGCACGACCCGATTAATTTTCGACCTACGGCACCCCCAGGACCCTGGGTCCACCCCCGAAACCATGGGCTAGAGCACACCGATTTGTCCTGAAAATGCCGTGTTCATACCGTTTCGCCCTTTTGACCACCCAAATGGCCTCGAATAAATAAACGGACAATACTAGGACAACTCCCAACCTCCCTACCCCACCTCGGTCGATTTTTGGCCCATGGTACGTCCGTACCCCAGGCCCACACCCAAAATCATAGGCATAGCACACCGATTTAGCCCAAAAATGCCATGTTCGCGCTGTTTTGCCTGTTGGACAACCCAAATAGCCTCGAATAAATAAACTAACCATACTAGTATGATCCCAAACCTCATTGGCATGCAACGGTTGGCTGTTGGCCCACAGAACCCCTGAACCCCGAGCCTAATCCCAAAAATGCGGGTTATAGCACACCAATTTACCCCGAAAATGCCCCGTTCGCATCGTTTCGCACGTTTGACCACCCAAATGGCCTCAAATAAATAAATGGACTACACTAGGACACTCCCCAACCTCCCTAGCAAGCCCCGGTCAATTTTTGGCCAACGGCACCCCCGAACCCCTGGCCTACCTCCAAAACTGTGGGCTATGCACACTGATTTAGCTCGAAAATACCCATTTCATGTAATTTTGCCTGTTTCACCACCCAAATGGCCTCGAATAAATAAACGTACCACACCGAGATGATCCCCAATTTCCCTGGCATACCCAGGTTGATTTTCAGCCCATGACACCCCCGGACCCGGGTCCAACCCCAAAACTCTAGGCTATAACACACGGATTTGGCCCGAAAATGCCTTGTTCATGCTGCTTTACCCGGTTGACCACTCAAATAGCCTTGAATAAATAAATGGACCACGCTAGGATGATCTTCAACCCCATAGAATGCCTTCATCAACCCCGGACCCACCCCTGAAACCATGGGCTATAGCACACCGATTTACCTCAAAAATATACCGTTCGCGTAGTTTTGCCCGTTTGACCACCCAAATGGCCTCGAATAAATAAATTGACTACACTAGGACTTTTCCAAACCGCCTTGGAATGCCCCGGTTAACTTTCAGCCCACGAAACCCTCGGATCCTGGGCTTACCACCAAAACCGTTGGCTATAGCACACCAATTTGGCCCGAAAATAGCTCGTTCACGTTATTTGGCCCGTTTGACCACACAAATACCCTCGAATAAATAAACGTACCGCACTGGGTCAATCCCGAACCTCCCTGGAATGCCCTAGTTGATTTTTGGCCCACGACACCCCCGGACCCCGGGCCTACCCTCGAAACTATAGCAGAGCACACCGATTTAACCCAAAAATGCCCCGTTCGCTCCGTTTCACCCGTTTGACCACCCAAATAGCCTCGAATAAATAAACAGACCATACTGGGATAATCCTCAACCCCCAAGAGATGCCCTCATAGAATTTTGACCCTCGTAGACTTTCGGCCCACGAAACACTCGAACCTCGGACCCACCCCTAAAACCATGAGCTATAGCACGCCAATTTGCCTCGAAAATGCACCGTTTGCATCATTTCTCCCATTTAACCACCCAAATGTCCTCGACTAAATAAACGGACCATAATTGGATGATCCCCAACCTCTTTGGCATACCCTGGTCAATTTTTGGCACACGAAACCCTCAAACCCCGAGCCCACCCTTGAAACCCTGGGCTATAGCTCACCAATTTTGCCTGAAAATACCCCGTTCCTATCATTTTGTCCGTTTGAACACCCAAATACCATCGAATAAATAATGAACCTTACTAGGACAATCACCAACCTCCCTGGCACGGCTCGATCAATTTTTGGCCCACAACACCCCAGACCTTGGGCCCACCCCCAAAATCGTGGGGTATAGCACAACGATTTGGCCCAAAAATTCCTCATTCACATCGTTTTGCTTATTTGACCACCCAAATGACCTCAAAAAATTAAACTAACCACACTGGGATGATCTCCAACCTCCCTGACATACCCTAGTCAATTTTTGACACACGACACCTCCGAACCCCAGTCCCACCCCCGAAGCTATAGGCTATAGCACACCGATTTGGCCCGAGAATTCCCCATTTGCGTTGTTTCGTCCGTTTGACCACTTTGGCTGAAAAATAACCCGTTCGCACTGTTTAGCCAATTTAACCACCCAAAATAGCCTCGAATAAATAAATGAAACATACTCAGACGAACCCTAACCTCGCTGGCATGCCCCAATCGATTTTCAACCTATGGCACCCCCAGTCCCACCCCCGAAGCCATGGGCTATAGCACACCGATTTGTCCTGAAAATGCTCCGTTCATGCCTTTTCACCCGTTTGACCACTCAAATGGTCTCGAATAAATAAACGAACCACACTACAATAATCCCCAACCTCCCTAGCCTTTCACGATCGATTTTCGGACCATTGTACGCCTGAACCCCGGGCCCATCCCCAAAATCGTGGTCATAGCACACCAATTTAGCCCAAAAATATCCCGTTCGTGCTGTTTTGCCTGTTTAACCACACAAATGGCCTCGAATAAAAATACTGACCACACTGGGATGATCCCCAACCTCCCTGGCATGCCCCGATCGGCTTTTGGCCTACGACACCCCCGTACCCCAGGCCCACACCCAAAAATACGGGTTATAGCACACCGATTTGGCCCAAAAATGCCCCATTAGCATCATTTTTCCCATTTGACAACCTAAATGGCCTCGAATAGATAAACAGACCACACTAGGACTTTTCCCAACTTCCCTAGCACACCCAAGTCAATTTTCAACCAACAAAACCCCCGGACCTCAGGCCCACCCCCAAAACCGTAAGCTATAGCACACCTATTTGACCCAAAAATGTCTCCTTAGTCCCGTTTTGCTTGTTTGACCACCTAAATGGCCTCGAATAAATAAATTGACCACATTGAGATGATCCCAAACTTCCTAGCATACCCCGATCAATTTTTGGCACACGGATCCCCAACTCCCGAGCCCACCCCAAAACCATGGGCTATAACACAACGATTTGGCCTAAAAAATGCCTTGTTTATGCCGTTTAGCCCGTTTAACCTCCCAAATAGCCTTGAATAAATAAATGAACCACAATGGGACGATCCCCAACCTCCCTGGCATTTCCTCGTCAACTTTTAGCCTACGACACCCCCGAACCCCAGGCCCACCTCCAAAACCATGGGCTATAGCACACCGATTTGGCCAGACAATGCCCCTTTCATGCCATTTTGCCTGTTCGACCACCCAAATGGCCTCGAATAAATAATCAAACCACATTGATATGATTCCCAACTTCCTTGGAATATCCCGGTTAATTTTCGGCCCGCTACACCCCCGAACCCTGGGTCTACCCCCAAAACTATAGGCTATAGCACACTGATTTGGCCCGATTATGTCCCATTTATCCCGTTTTGCCTGGTTGACCACCCAAATGGCCTCTAATAAATAAACAGATTACATTGGGATAATCCCCAACTTCCCTAGCATACCCTGATCAATTTTTGGCCTATGAAATCCCCGGAACTCGGGCCCACCCCTAAAACCGTGGGCTATAACACACTAATTTAGCCAAAAAGTGCCTCGTTCATGTCGTTTCACTCGTTTGACCACCCAAATAAAGTCGAATAAATAAATGGACCACACTTGGACTATTGCCAACCTCCCTAGCATGCCCCGGTCAACTTTTGGCCTACGACACCCTCGAACCTCGGGCCTACCGCCAAAACCATAGGCTATAGCACACCGATTTTGCCCAAAAATTCCTCGTCCATGCCGTTTTGCCCGTTTGACCACCCAAATAGCCTGTAATAACACACCAAAACCGTAGGCTATAGCACACCCCCGAACCCCAAGCCCATCCCCGAAACCATGGGCATAGCACACCGATATTGCCTGAAAATTCCCCGTTCGTGCTGTTTTGACCGTTTAACCACCCAAATGGCCTCGAATAAATAAATGGACCATACTGGGATGATCCTTAAACTCCCTGGAACGTCCCGATTGACTTTTCGTCTGTTGCATTCCCGAACTTCGGGCCCATCCCCAAAACTGTAAGCTATAGAACACTAATTTAGCTCGAATATGCCTTATTCGTCCCGTTTACCCATTTGACCAGCCAAATGGGCTCGAATAAATAAACGGACCACACTGAGACAATCCCCAACCTTTTTGACAAGCCCCAACAAATTTTTGGCCCACGGCACCCTCGAACCCCAGGGCAACCCCCAAAACCATGGGCTATAGCACATCGATTTTGCCTGAAAATGCCTCGTTTGTGCCATTATGCCCGTTTGACCAGCTAAATATCCTTGAATAAATAAATGGACCACACTAGGATGATCCCCAACCTCCCTAGCATGCCCCGGTCGATTTCATCCCAAGGCACCCTGAACCCTGAGCACAGCCCCGAAACTATGGGCTATAGCACACCAATTTAGCCCAAAAATGCCCCGTTCGTTCCGTTTCGCCCATTTGATCACCCAAATGGCTTTGAATAAATAAACTGACCATATTGAGACAATCCCCAACCTCCCGGGCATGCCTTGATTAATTGTCGATCTATGCCATCCCTGACACCCGAGCCCACCCCTAAAAACGTGGGATATAGCACGTCGATTTGGCTCAAAAATGCCCCGTTCATGTTATTTCATCCGTTTGACTACTCAAATGGCCTCGAATAAATAAACGAACCACACTGGAATGATCCTTATCCTCCCTGGCACTTCCCAATCGATTTTTGTCCCACGGCACCCCCGGACCCCGAGCTCACCCCCAAAATCATGAGATATAGCACACCAATTTTGCCCAAAAATGCTTTATTCGCACCATTTCGCTCGTTTGATCACCCCAATAGCCTCAAATAAATAAAATAACCACACTGGGATGATCTCTAACCTTTCTGGCATTCCCTAGTCAATTTTTGGCCCACGATACCTCTAAACCCTGGGCCCACCCCCAAAACCGTGAACTATACCATACCAATTTGGATCGAAAATGCCGCGTTCATGCCGTTTTGCCCGTTTGACCACCCAAATAGCCTTGAATAAATAAACGGACCACACTGACATGATACCCAACCTCCCTAGCCTACCCCGGTCAATTTTTGGCCTATGACACCCCCGAACCCCAAGCCCATCCCCTAAATTGTGGGCTATAGCTCACTGATTTGGCTCAAAAATGCCCCGTTTGCACCGTTTTGCCCGTTTGACCACCCAAATAGCCTCAAATAAATAAACGGACCACACTGGGATGATCTCCAACATCCCTGGCATGCCCCGATCAATTTTTGGCCCATGGAACCCGCAGACCCCAGGCCCACCCCCAAAACCGTGGGCATAGCACACTGATTTAGCCCTAAAATGCCCGTTCATGCCATTTTGCCAGTTTGACTACCCACATTGCCTCGAATAAATAAATGAACAACACTAGGATGATCCCCAACCTCTCTAAAATACTGTATTCGACTTTAGGACCATGGTACCTCGGGATCCTAGACCCGCCCCCAAAACCGTGGGCTATAGCACATCAATTTGGCCCAAAAAATCCCCGTTCCTACTATTTTCCCTGTTTGACCACCCAAATGGCCTTGAATAAGAAAATGGACCACATTGGGATGATCCTCAACCTCCCTGTCATGCCCCGGTCAATTTTCAGCCTACAACACTCCTAGATCTCGGGCCCACCCCCAAAATCGTGGGCTATATCACACTAATTTGACCCGAAAATGCCCTGTTCGCGTTATTTTAGTCGTTTGACCACCCAAATGGCCTCGAATAAATAAACATACCATAATGGGATGATACCCAACATCCCTGGTATGCATCGATCAATTTTTGGCCCATGGTACCCCCGAACCCACCCCCAAAACCATGGGCTATAGTGCACCGATTTGGCTAAAAAATGCCTCATTTACATCGTTTTGCCCATTTGACCACCCAAATGGGCTTGAATAAATAAAAGTACCATAATAGGACTATCCCCAACATTCGTGGCACTCCATGGTCAATTTTTGGCCTACGAAACCCTCGAACCCTGGGCCCACCCCTAAAATCGTAGGTTATAGCACACCGATTAGGCCTGAAAACACTCTATTTGTGCCATTTCGCTTGTTTGACCACCCAAATAGCCTCGAATAAATAACCCTACTGGGATGATCCCCAACCTCCCTAGCACGCCCCGGTCGATTATTTAGCCAACAGCACACTCGGAACCTTTGCCGACCCCTAAAACCGTGGGCTATAGGACACCGATTTGGCTCAAAAATGCGTTATTCGCACCGTTTCGCCTGTTTGACCACCCGAATGGCCTAAAATAAATAAACAGACCATACTGGGATGATCCCCAACCTTCAGGCCATACCACGGTCAATTTTTGGCCCAAGGCACCCCCGGACCTTGGGTCCTCCCTTGAAACTGTAGGCTATAACACATCGATTTAGCCTGAAAATGCCCTATTCGTGCTGTTTTTCCTATTTGACCACCCAAATAATATCGAATAAAGAAATGGACCATACTGGGATGATCCTCAACCCCCTGGTATGACTCAGTCGATTTTTGACCCACGGAACCCCAGGACCCCGGACCCTAGGCCCACCCCTAAAATCGTAGCCTATAACACACCAATTTGGATAAAAAAATGCCTCGTCCGGGTTGTTTTCCCATTTGACCACCCAAATAGCATCGAATAAATAAATGGACCATACTGGGACGATCCCCAACCTTCCTGGCGTTCCCCGATTGATTTTCAGCCCACGACACCCCCGAACCCTGAGCCCACCCCCGAAACCGTAGGCTATAGCAAACAGATTTGGTCAAAAATTCCCCGTTCGTGTCGTTTCACCTGTTTGACCACCCAAATAGAATCGAATAAAGAAATAAACCACACTGGGATGATCCCCAACCTCCCTAGCACGTCTCGGTCAATTTTCGACTAATGGCACCCCCGAACCCTGGGCCCACCCTGAAACCATGGGCTATAGCAAACCGATTTGGCTTGAAAATGCCATGCTCGAGCCATTTCGCCCGTTTAACCACCCAAATAGCCTCAAATAAATAAATGGATCACACTGGGATGATCTCCAACCTACCAGGCACGCCCCAGTTGATTATCGGCCCACGGTACCCCCAAACCCCAGGCTAACCCCCAAAACCGTAGGCTATAGCACACCGATTTAGTTTGAAAATGCCCCATTCATGCCGTTTCACCCGTTTGACCACCCAAATAGCCTCAAATAAATTAAAACACCACACTAGGATGAACCCCAACCTCCCTGGCATGCCGCAGTATACTTCTGGCCCATGGCACCCCCAAACCCCAAGCTCACCCCCAAAACCGCAGGTTGTAGCACACTGATTTAGCCCAAAAATGCCCCATTTACGTCGTTTCATCCGTTTGACTTCCCAAATGGCCTTACATAAATAAACGGACCACACTAGGATGATCCCTAACCTTCCTGGCATGCCTTGGTCAATTTTTAGCCCATGGCACCCCCGAACCCTGGGCCTTACCCCCAAAACCATGGACTATAGCACACCAATTTGGCCTAAAAATGTACCATTCACGCGGTTTCTCCCGATTGACCACC
The DNA here is from genome assembly GCA_030864225.1 of Capsicum baccatum var. pendulum. Taxonomy (NCBI): domain Eukaryota; kingdom Viridiplantae; phylum Streptophyta; class Magnoliopsida; order Solanales; family Solanaceae; genus Capsicum; species Capsicum baccatum. The sequence goes on along the minus strand of CM061557.1, from coordinate 14,671,432 downwards.
CAAACAGCCTCTAATAAATAAACAAACCACACTAGGACGATCCCTAATCTCCTTGACATTCCTAGGTTGATATTTTGCCCATGGAACCCTGAACCCCGAGCCTACCCCTAAAAATGTAGACATAGCACACCGATTTGGCCCAAAAATGCCCCATTCGCCCCGTTTCACCCATTTGACTACCCAAATGGCCTCGAATAAATAAATGGAACACACTGGGATGATCCCCAACCTTTATGGCATGTTCCGGTCAACTTTTGGCCTACGACACCCCCGAACCTCGAGCCCACCTCTAACACCATGGTCTATAGCACATCGATTTGACTAAAAAATGCCCCAATCACATCATTTCTCTAATTTAACCACCCAAATGGCCTCGAATAAGTAAACAAACAACACTGGGATGATTCTCAACCTCCATGGCACGCCCTGATCGATTTTAGGCTCACACCTTCCCCAGAAACCAGGCCCACCCCTAAAACCATGGGCTATAGCACACTAATTTGGCCTAAAAATGCCTCGTTCTCACCGTTTCACCCGTTTGACCACCTAAATGGCCTTGAATAAATAAACGAACCTACTGGGATGATCCCCAACCTCCCTAACATGCCCCAGTAAATTCAGTCCACGATATCCACGAACCCGAGGCCCACCCCTAAAACCATATGCTATAGCGCACCGATTTGGCCCAAAAATGACCCGTTCTTGCCGTTTCACCCGTTTAACCACCCATATGACCTCAAATAAATAAACGGACCATACTAGGATGATCCTTAACCTCCCTAATACTCCCCATTCTATTTTTGGCCCACGACACCCCTATATATGGGCCCACCCCTAAAACCGTGGGCTATACTACACCGATTTGGCCCAAAAATGCCCCGTTCGGGTCGTTTTACTCATTTGTTCACCTAAATAGCCTCGAATAACGAACAACACTGGAATGATCCCTACCAACCTTGGAACGCCCCCATTGATTTGATGGCCCACGGCATCCCCAGGCCCACCCCTAAAATAGAGGACTATAGTACACTGATTTGACCTGAAAATGCCCCGAAATCGTGGGCTATAGCACATCAATTTTGCTCGAAAATGCCTCGTTCGCGTCATTACACTCGTTGACCACCGAAATGGCCTCGAATAAATAATCCGACAACACTGAGATGATCCTCAACCTCCCTAGCACGCTCTGGTCAATTTTTGGGCCACGGCACCCCGAACCTCGGGCCCACCCCCAAAACTGTGGGCTATAGCACACTGATTTGGCCCAAAAATGCCCCGTTCGTGCCGTTTCGCCCATTTGATTACCCATATGGCTTCGAATAAATAAACTTACCACATTGGAACTATCCCCAACCTCCCTGGAACACCCATATCAATTTTTGACACACACCACCTCCGAATCCTGGGCTCACCCCCAAACCCGTGGGTTATAGCACACTGATTCGACCCGAAAATGCCCCGTTCGCACCGTTTCACCCGTTTGACCACCCAAATGGCCTCAAATAAATAAATGAACCACATTGGGAAGATACCCAACCTCTTTGGCATGTCCCAATTGACTTTCAGCCAACGACACCCCCGAACCGCAGGCCGACCTCTAAAACCATGGGCTACAACACATTGATTTAGCCCAAAAATGCCCCATTCGTGTCGTTTCTCCCATTTGACCAACCAAATGGCCTCAAATTAATAAACGAACTACACTGGATGATGCCCAACCTCCCTGGCATGCCCCAATAGATTTTCGTCTTATGGCATCCTCGGGACACAGGGCCTACCCCCAAAACCGTGGGCTATAGCACACCAATTTTGTCTAAAAATACCTCGTTCACGTCGTTTCACCTGTTTGACCACCCAAATGGCCTCGAATAAATAAAAGAACCTCACTAGGATGATCCCCAACCTTCATGGCATGCCCCAATAAATTTTCAGGCCACGGTATCCTCGAACCCCGATCCCACCCCCGAAACCATATACTATAGTACATCAATTAATCCCAAAAATGACCCATTCCCACCATTTTGCCCATTTAACCACCCATATAACCTCAAATAAATAAATGGAACATACTGGGATGATCCCCAACCTCCATGATACTCCCTGGTCGATTTTTGACCCACGACACCCCCTGACCTAGGCTCACTCCCAAAACTGTAGGCTATAGTACATCGATTTGTCTCAAAAATGCTTCGTTCACATAATTTTGCCCGTTTAACCGCTTAAATAGCCTCGAATAAATAAAAGGACAACATTGGGATGATCCCTACCAACCCTTGCATGCCCTGATCGATTTTTGGACCACGACACCCTCGAACCTACCCCCAAAACAGAGGACTATAGTATACCGATTTCACTCGAAAATGCCCCGTTTGCCTCGTTTCGCCTGTTTGACCACCCAAATGACCTCGAATAACCAAAAGGACCACACTAGGACAATCCTAAAATTTCCTTGCACGCCTCGATTGATTTTCCGCCTACGGCACCCTCGGACCCCAGGGCCACCCCCAAATTCGTGGGCTATAGCACATCAATTTTGCCTGAAAATGCCTCATTCGCGCCATTACGCCCGTTTGACCACCCAAATAGCCTCGAATAAATAATTGAACCATACTGGGATGAGCCCCAACATCCCTAGAAAGCCTTGGTCGATTTTTGGCCCATGGCACCCCGAACCCCAGGCCCACCCCCATAACTGTGGGCTATAGCACACCGATTTTGCCCAAAAATGCCCTGTTCGTGCCGCTTCGCCTATTTGATCACCCTAATGGCTTTGAATAAATAAACTAACCATATTGGGACAATCCCCAACCTCCCTGGCATGCCCCGATCAATTTTTGGCCTATGGCACCCCCGAGCACACCCCTAAAATCGTGGGCATAACACACAGATTTGGCCCTAAAATGCCCTGTTCGTCCTGTTTCACCCATTTTACCACTTGAATGGCCTCGAATAAATAAACAGACAGCACTGGTATGATCCCCAACCTCTATGGCACACCTCGGTCGACTTTCGTCCCACGGTACCCCTGGACCCCGGGCCAACTCCCAAAAACGTGGGCTATAGATCACCGATTTGGTCCGAAAACTCACCGTTTGTGCCGTTTCTCCTGTTTGACCAACCAATTGGCCTCAAAAAAATAAACGAACCACACTAGGACAATCTTAAACCTCCCTGGCATGCCCGGATTGATTATTGTCCCATGGCACCCCTAGACCCCGGGTCCACCCCCAAAACCATGGGATATAGCAAACTTATTTGACCCGAAAATGCCCTGTTCGCACCGTTTTGCCTATTTGACCACCCAAATGGCCTCAAATAAAAAAAATGGACCACATTGGGACAATCCCCAACCTCTCTGGCATGCCTCGATCAATTTTTAGCGCACGACACCCTCGAGCCCACCCCCAAAACCATAGGCTATAGCATATTGATTTAACTCAAAAATGGCTCATTTGCATCGTTATGAACACGAAAATTAAACGGACTATAATGGGATGATCCTCAACCTTTCTGGCATGCCCAGTCAATTTTTTGCCCACAGCACGCCTGAATCCTCCGTCCGTGCCGTTTCGCCTGTTTGTCCACTCAAATTGCTACGAAAAATCAAACGAACCATATTGAGACAAACCCTAAAATCCCTGTCACACCCATATCGATTTTCAGCACACAGCATGCCTGGACCCTAGGCCCACCCCCAGTATGGCCCAAATTTGATCGAGGCATACCAGGGAGGTTGGGGATCATCCTAGTATGGCCTGTTTAATTTTTTATGGCTATTTGGGTGGACAAACGGACGAAACAATGTGAATGGGGCATTTTCGAGCCAAATCGGTGTTCTATAGCCCACAGTTTTGGGGGTGGGCCTAGGGTCCGAGCGTGCTGAGGGACAAAAATCAATTGAGGCATGCCTGGGAAGATAGGAATCATCAAAGTGTGGTCCGTTTATTTCTTTTATGGCCATTTGGGTGGATAAACAGGTGAAAGAGTGCAAACGAGGCATTTTCAAGCCAAATAGACATATTTAGCCTACGGTTTCTAGAGTGGGCTCGGGTTTTAGTGTGCTATGGGCTAAAAATTGATTGGGGCATACTAGGGATATTAGGGATCGTACCTGGGGCATTTTTAGGCCAAATTGTTGTGCTATAGCTCACAGTTTTGGGGGAAGTCCTGGGGTCCGAGCGTTCTGTGGGCCAAAAATCCATCGGGGTATACCAGGGAGGTTGGGGATTGTCCCAGTGTTGTCTGTTTAATTTTTTGAGGCTATTTGGATGGTCAAACGGGCAAAATGATGTAAACGGGGTATTTTTAGGCTAAATCGATGGGCTACAACCCACGGCTTTGGGGGTGGGCCTGAGCTCTGGGTGTGCTGTTGGCCAAAATTTGATCGAGGCATGCTAGGGAGGTTGTGGATTGACCCAGTATGGTCCATTTAATTTTTTGTAGCTATTTGGGTGGACAAACGAGCAAAACGGTGTAAATGGGGCATTTTTGGGCCAAATCGGTATGTTATGGCCCACAGTTTTGGAGCTGGGCCCGGGGTCCTGACTTGCTGTGGGCCAAAAATCAACCTGGGCATTCCAGGGAAGTTGGGGAACATCCTAATGTGATCCGTTTAATTTTTTTTGGCCAGTCAGTTGGACAAATGGATGCAACGGCTCGAATGGGGCATTTTATGGCCAAATCGATGTGCTATAGCCCACAGTTTCGGGGGTGGGCCTGGGGTCTGGGCGTGCTGCGGACTAAATATCAATCGGGGTGTCCCAGGGATATTGGGTATCATCCTAGTATGGTCCGTTTAATCTTTTGTGGCCATTTAGGTGGACAAACAGGTGGAAGGGTGCGAACGGGGCATTTTTAGGCCAAATTGGTGTGCTATATCCCATGGTTTGGGGGGTGGGCTTAGGGTCCGGGCGTGCTGTGTGCCAATAATCGATCGGGGCGTGCCAGGGAGGTTAGGGATCGTCCAGTGTAGTCCGTTTGATTTTTTGTTGCCATTTGGGTGGACAAACGGGCAAAACGGTGTGAATGGGGCATTTTAAGGCCAAATCGGTGTGCTAAAGCCCACGGTTCCGGGGGTGGCCCCGGGGTTCGAGCATGCTATGGGCCAAAAATTAATCAGTGTATGCTAGGGACGTTGTGGATTATCTCAGTATGTTCCATTTATTTTTTCGTGGCCATTTGGGTGGATAAATGGGCGAAATGTTACGAAAGGGAAATTTTTGGGCCAAATCGATTTACTATAGCCCACGGTTTTGGGGGTGGGGCGGGGGTCCGGGCATGCTGGAGTAAAAAATAGACCGATGCGCATCATGGACCTAGTGGATCATCCCAGTGTGGTCCGTTTAATATTTTGTGTCCATTTGGGAGGACAAACGGGCGAAACGGCACGAACGGGGCATTTTTACACTATAGCCCATGGTTTTGGGGGTGGGCTCGGGGTCCAAGAGTGTTGTGGCCAAAATATTAGTCGGGGTTGTGCCAGGGAGGTTGTGGATCATTCCAGTGAGGTTTTTTTAATTTTTCGTGGCCAATTAGGAGGACAAACGGGCAAAACAGCGTGAATGGGGTATTTTCGGGCCAAATCGGTGTGCTATAGCCCACGATTTTGGGGGTGGACCTGGAGTCCGGGTGTGCATTATGCCAAAAATCGACCGAGGCATGCCAGAGAGTTTGAGGCTCATCTCAGTGTGGTCCGTTTAATTCTTTCTGGCCATTTGGGTGGACAAGCAGGCGAAACGGTGCAAATAGAGCATTTTTAGGCTAAATCAGCATGCTATAGCCCACGGTTTTGGGGGTGGGCTCGGGTTCCGGGCGTGATATGGTCTGAAAATCAATTGAAGCATCCCAAGGAGGTTAGGTATTGTCACAGTGTGTTCCGTTTAATTTTTTGTGGTAATTTGGGTTGACAAATGAGCGAAACAGCGCAAATGGGGTATTTTTGGGCCCAATTGGTGTGCTATACCCATGATTTTAGGGGTGGGCCCGGGGTCTGGGTGATCTGTGGGCCAAAAATCAACCTAAGCGTTCCAAGGAGGTTGGGGATCACTCCAGTATGGTCCGTTTAAATTTTGTGGCCATTTGGGTGGACAAACGGGCAAAATAGTAAGAACGAGGCATTTTCGGGCCAAATCAGTATGCAACCCATGGTTTTGAGGGTGGGCCCGGGGTCCAGACGTGGTGTAGGTTAAAAATCAATTGGGGCGTTCCTGGGGGTTGGGGATCATCCCAGTGTAGGCCGTTTAATTTTTTGTGGCTATTTGGGTGGACAAACAGACAAAACAACGCGAACAAGGCATTTTTGGGCCAAATCAGTGTGCTATAACCCACGGTTTTGGGGGGTGGGCCCAGGTTTTAGGTATTCTATGGGCCAAAAATTGACCAGGGCATGCCACGGAGGTTGAGGATTATCCCAGTGTGGTCCATTAATTTTTCGTGGCCATTTGGGTGGACAAACGGCAAAACAACGCAAACAGGGCATTTTTCGGCCAAATTGATATGCTATAACCTACGATTTCGGGCATGCTCTAGGTTAAAAATTGTCTGGGAGAGCCAAGGACATTGGAGATCGTCCTAGTGTGGTCTATTTAATTTTTTGTGGCCATTTGAGTGGATAAACAGGTGAAACGGGACATTTTTTGGCTAAATCGATGTGCTATGGCCCACGATTTCGAGGGTGGGCCTAGGGTCCGAGCATTCTATGGGACAAAAATCGACCGAGGCCTGCTAGGGAGGTTGGGGATCATCCTAGTGTTATCCTTTTAATTTGTTGTGGCCATTTGGATGGACAAACGGGAGAAATGATAACGCCCAAACTACAGCTCTCGTAAGAGTGTAAGCGGTCGATGTCAAATATAGAACCCAATTGGGTTGGGTGTCGAATCCCACAGGGAATACTTGGTCACTAAGTGTTGCAATTATTAGTAGACTGTTGCTGGAAAATTCTACGGAAAAGGGGGGATTGATTTATGCGTGAATTACTAATATCAAGTAACAACGGAATGCTTTGTTTAGTAAGATTTAATCAAAGAGAATAATAAGTTAGGTTATGTCCACCTTATGAGTTCTACGTATCTATTAACTATGAATATTGTGGAATTTAGACATGCATGCACTTATAGAGATTCGTATTCTAATGGTAAATCCTAGTGTTTCTCAACCATCAAGGATTGTTTCACTTTAGCTCTCTCGAGCCTAAAATGTATAACTAACGGTACAAACTCTCCAAGAGGTTAATCCGGTTAAGGCATTAACGTGTAAACAGAGGTTGGTAGCCCTATTTCCTTGTCACACTCTCTTTTCCAGACATGTAACTTTTCTCTCGAACAAGTTAATGTGATACTGGCGTATTCTATATGTTTGCAACCACAAGAATTCAATTAAAACAAAGAGAGTAATGATATAAGTAGCATACACATCAAGAATTCACAAACTCATAGTACTAGATAGTATCTCATAAGACTTTCATAACCCTAACAGAGAAGTTTACCTACTCATGATTACAACGGAAACTAAAGAAGACATCATCATCATCATACCAAAGTTAGAATACTCTCATGATGGGTATGAGTTTTTGCTTCAAGCAAGGTTCACGTTTGCCCTCTCTAGCCGTGTGGTTTTTTTTTGTAGCGTGTTTCACTGTTGTTAACTTACAGAATATGTAATGTGAATTGTCCAAAAGTGTCGAATGAATTATGACAATGAATGCTGAAAAATTCAGCAAAATAAGGTTTTTATAAGCATCCTTGTCCTACTAAGTTACTGTTGCACCCTTAAGTATTTAAAAATATTGCTTTTGCCCGGGACAAATTCTCCATTCGTCACATTCAGTCCATAAGCTTCCAAAAGCTGCCTTCCCTCTTATGTGAAGTTTTCCTTTGCTGCCCAAAGGTCCACAAAGTGCTGAAATCTTCGTCATTAATACCTGAAAACATGCTAATCACGTAGGTTAGCTCACTTATAGGAAAATAGACTAAAAGTGCAGGAATTATATATTTTGTTCTCAAAACTTAGCTAAAATATGGGTAAATTATGGTGTTTAGGCGTGTAAATACGCCCAACATCAATACCCCACACTTAAAGCTTTGTTCGTCCTCGAACAAAATATTACGTCCATGCAAACATCTAACTAGAATATCACAGCAGCAAAACAAAATGTTCAACAAGACATGCACGACAATCATTAACAAAGAGTAGTTTTCTTGATCACTACTAGATACAATTCAGCCTCCACATAGACTCGTGATGATGGTTAATTCGTATCCACAAGTTAAGGCACAAAGAATCATACAAACTACCCAAAACTCATCAACCATGTGTGTCTCACACAAGATATCACCCATTATCACTCATCAATTTGCATTTTTTGAAACATGGGTACAAGATTCTCCTTTCTCTCACTCTCACAAAGAATTCATATGTTGCAATTGATGACCATAGGCTTGCCCTTAGTGTAATGCTCCACTAATATCAGAATACTAAGCTTAGGATCAAATAGGGCTTTACAGGTTGTAATGTAGGCTAAGGGACAAGTAGGACTATTTTGGCCAGAAATAGTGACTATGTTCCCTAAGCGCTTTAATACATCACATTATGCCATTCGCACTATCTTTTAAACAACCCCTCTACTTTCCTTTCATCTACCACCCCTTTTCACATATTTTGTTATTCATTTATAAACATAACTATCTTTTTATTTTTCTATTTTTTTTTTCTTTTCCTTTTTTTTTATTTATTTATATTTTTTTTTCTCTTTTTTTTATACAACACCTCTATGATAGCCACTCTTTTTCACAACAATTTCAAGTACCAATACACTCTGAGGAATCACTCTTACCCAATTTCCTCTTATTTTGTCACATGACTCTACAATTTAAAGCGCTTAGGAATTTGGATCAAATTATGGTCTTGAAAAAAAATGGATTAGGCTACATATGAGGCTGTTAAAGAAAATAGCTAAAGGCTCAAAGGGGGTTAACTAGGATAATGTACACAGGTAGGTAAAAAGAAGGTAAACAATCACAGGCTGCCAAAGAAATGCCTAAATCATCTCCTAAACTCACACTCTTTATTTCGCTTTACACACACACCAGGCAAGTTCTAGCTTCAGTCACAACACAGAATATACTATAACCTCACACACACAAGGCACATGGTCAACTTTATTGGGAGCAGTATAGACTCTTGACCCAACAGATGAATGAATTAAACCACACAATTATCATACAGTGAGTCACACTAAGAGCCTTAATGTCTCAATAGTAATGATTTTAGCACAAAATCTTGTCATAATACCATGCCGCCTATCAGAACAATTTCATGCATAATCTAAATCTAAAAATTTAACTAGAACAATTTCATGCATAATCTTAATCCAAAAATTTAACCACAAACGAGAATAAATGCTGGCAAAGGAATACAGTACAACATACAAATACCAGCACTCCACACTTAGACGGGACACACTGCCCTCAGTGGAAAATAAATAAGGAGAACCTGATTAGTCGTACTCCTCCTCTATGTCTGGGGTCATATCCCCTGCATCGGAAGTATCATTAGAGTCGTCGTCATCAGAGTTATCCTCCACATCTGATTCTGGCATTTGGCGATCATCGTCGGTTGGCACTTCATCATCAAGAGGTTTCTCAAAATGTACCCCCACTCCATACATAGCCCTCGCATGCTCATTCATCGGGTAGTCATAATCCAACTGTTGAAGCTCTGCATCTGTCGGAATACGACCCCCACTCATCATGGTAAACCTAGTCATGCCATATAGATGGCGAAAGAAACTTTTATCCCAAGCATGCCTTTCTGCAGTGGTCAGGTTGACTCCATGCATAGTTTTAGGATCTTTAACCTTTGTCGGATCAACCTTCTTCGGGTTGTGCGGAAACTTATGATCTGCAGGTTCCTCTTCAATGTGATCCTTCCTCAATATAGCAGTCAACAAATTGCCAAAGCTGAAATGGGACCTCTTGTGCAGCCTAGCCTTACGCATTGATGATCGTATCACCGCACCAATGTTGATGGGAATATTAGTCATCAGAGCGTACACCAAGCATACTCTATCACGTGTGAACTTTATGTACTGTGTCCCTAGAATCAGGCAAGAGTTGACTATCCTCAACCATATCCGAGCTTCTCTGTTCAAGGAAGCATACGGGAAGGTATTATACCGACCAGTATCCTTGTGACGACTCCAATGTGCCATTGATCTTGTTCCGCAAAGTGTGTGTCTGATTGCCCTATACAGAAGTCTGTGATATAGCTCCTTGAGCGGTGATGGATCTACAGATGGAAATCCCAGAAAAGAGTTGAAGAAGTCCACATTCAGTTGCAAGACTTGGCCCCGAATCTTCACTTCACTTCCGGTAGTCTTTGGGGATCAATTGGCATAGAATTCTCGATTTAGATCAAGATTGCACTCTCCCATATCTCGAAAAATGAAATCAAGATATAGCGCCATGATTTTAGCCAAAATGCGAGGTTCTCTCTTTACTAGACTCTCCTTTTGTATCAACTCCACGTGAACATATTTTTTCACTTTATTGTTCTTGTACCACTCCTTTCCTTCCTCTTCTAGGAACCACTTTATACCAAAAGTGCGTCGAGGTATTTGCAGCGAGTAGGATTCGACTTGCTCTTTTCTTCCCCTTTTCTGACCTTTCTGTGAGGTGGACGCTTTCTCTTTTCCTGGTCGTCCTTTTGGTGCCATTCTACCTCAGATTAAAATAGATTCATGTTAGCTGATCTCGGAAGATTTAATCGACAAACAAACAATAGTGGCACCACCCCACACTTAATTTGTTGGTACAAACTGATTAAGTGAATGATATCGATTACTCAGACTTCATCGACATACAGTTAGGCGATATGTTCCAACAACATGTTCAGCACAGTTATACATTCATGTCATCTTAACTATCCTTTCCAATTCTATTTCATGTAATGTTGTCAATACTTTCATGTTTGGATGAATGCACTTTTTGAACAAGAGTACCACAATTAGAAATAAGTTATTGCATAGGCATAGTCACACTATCTTATACTTGTGTTCAATCATAATAGGTATCTCGATGAACGAGTCATTCAAACATTCAAGCTTTCAACTTACAAGATTATGTATTAACTTCACAATTTCGATTCCGCAAGAAGATGACAATGTATAACAATCAAAGACAAATTGGATCCAAGTCAAGAACACCCATACATATTATTTCACTCAACTAGATGTATCATAACAAATCAACCACATTCTAATCACCAACACCACTTTAAAATCAAAAATACCATTATATGCGTAGTATTGTAACAACTACGGAATATAAAAGAAGAACTTACTTGGTGATGGACTCGGAAGATGATCTTGCAAGGTTAGATGATCAAAAAGAAAAGTTTTGAGAGATTTGGAAGCTTAGGCGGCGCCTAGGTTGAGCAAACAAGTGCATTTTGTCATAAGGTTGAAGTTCTATTTATAGACCAAGTCTTGGGTCGGGTTTGACCCATGAAAAATTGTGTTAGGAGACAAAAATGCATAAGTAGGCAGCGCCTAATGCTTTGCCTATGCTTGGCATAGACGGCGCCTAATGCTTTGCCTAGTTGGGCATAGGTGGCGCCTATGTCATCGCCTAGTTGAGCATAGGCGGCACCTATGCTATTGCTTTTTCGATTCAAAGAGCTTAGGCAATGGCATAGGCGGCGCGTTTAGCTTTGCCTAGTTGGGCATAGGCGGCACCTATGCTATTGCCTTGTCGATTCAGAGAGCAAAGGCAATGGTATAGGCTTTGCCTTGTTCGTTGCCTAGATTAGCATAGGCAATTCCTAACCGAAAGCCTTTTGCTCCTTCATTACTCACTTACCACCTTTAACATCGCTCACTTTCAAATCAAAATTTGAGACCGAAATCCTCCTTTATACGTCTTGCACTTACATTTACTCAAAAACAACAAAAACAATTAGAAAGATGGGTTGCCTCCCACCAAGCGCCTTAGTTTTGGTCGTGGCTCGACTCTTACAACAAACTCCTAGTAAAACAAAGCAATTAAAAACGATGGGTTGCCTCCCATGTAGCACTTGATTTATTATCGCGGCATGACATAGTTATCTCGATTACTTAGACTTCATCGAGATAGATGGTGTATCATTTTCTAAATGGATTCAGACGACGCTAACGCTTACTTGTGGGCATGCAATCTTCTTTGAGATGAATCTTGTGCATACATATCCTAGGAGGGATACTAATTATATCATCAATAGTCCAACCCATAGCTCTCTTGTACCTCTTCAGAGCAGAGATGAGAGTCTCTACGTGTTGTTCACCTAAATCAGCCACAAGAATAACTGCAAGTGTATCACCACTTCCCAAAAATGGATACTTCGGGTGACTGGGGTGCTCTTTCAATTCTAGCACTGGTGGCTCTGCAATGGAAGTCTTCGCTGTTGGTAAAGATCGATTCTTAAGATCAAGCTCTAGCTTCTTAGGGGCATGAGAATATGACCTTATTCCTGTTAAAGCACAAACGGTTTATTCATATTCTTCAACCTCCTCACGCTCAAAATTCAACAGCACAACAGATAGTGGCTCAACAGTAAGCTGCTTCTCTACAGGTAATTCTTTATCATCCTGATAATAAACATCAGCTACAGAGAACACATCCATATCTCTAGGTTGTTTCATCGATTTGCATACATCAAAATGGACCACTTCATCATTCAACCGAAATAAAAGCTCATTAGCTCTTAAATCAATGAGCACACTTCCAGTTTCGAGAAAAAGGCATCACAAGATTATGGGAACTTTAGAATCCACCTCACAATCCAAAATCACAAAGTTTGCCAGAAAAATGAAGGTGGAAACCTTCACCAATACATCATATAAGATACCAACAAGTCATTTTACCGACCTATCTGTCATTTTGCATATTGGTTGGTGTAGGATCACCCAACCCCAACTTCCTGTAGACGAATAACGGCATCAAATTGATGCTAGCTCCCAAATTGCATAATGCCTTAGCAAAATCCAAAGATCCAACCATGTAAGGAATAGTGAAAGCATCGGGATCTGCCTTCTTCTGTACTAAAGACCTCGTGGCAATTGCACTGCAATGATGAACATTATCTGCCAGCTCATAGCTTGCTGCCTGCTTCTTCGTCAAAAGGTCCTCCATGAATTTGGCGTACCCAGGCATCTGCTCCAGCGCCTCCACCAAAGGCACATTAATAGTCAGCTGCTTCAACATAGTCATGAATTTACTGAACCTTGTATCATCAACTTTCTTCTTAAGTCTCTGAGGAAAAGGTGGTGGTGGAAGGGGAATAGTTTTCTCATGAACGCTCTCATTCAGATTTTCAGCTTATACAAAATCATCACACTCTGCTTCAATAACATTATCTGCTATATCATCAACCACCTGCTTGCCTTTGGATGGATTTTCCAACACCTTACCACTTCGGGTAGTAATAGCCATACATGATCCATCATTCCTTGGATTTTGCACAGTGTCGCTAGGTAAGGTGCCAGCTTTTCTTTGATTGAATGTCGCTGATAGTTGACTCAATTGTTGCTCCAGCTGTTTTATTGAAGTAGAATGTGAGTCAACCAATTGATTAGTTGATGACAAATCATTTTTACCTCCGTTACTCCCGTGTTGGTTGCCTCCATTCCTTTCAACAGCTTATCCATTATATCTTCCATGGACATCCTCCCCGAGCCAGATGTTGCGGCCTCACAATTTCCAGGAGGAACATACAAACCACTCCTATAAGTCTTATTCTTCTAACCACCTTGATCACGGTCCTTGTATCCAGATTTATCATAATAGTTCCACCATTGGTTTCCTTCGGCATTGCCTCAGAAACCCTCCTGATTATTCAAGTAATTTGCTTCTTCTTTAGAATCGGAATCATCTCTTCGCCTTTGTTCTACAGTCATGCCAATAGATACAGTAGAGCTTGCTACCTCAGAATCCTTGGTATGCCAAGCTCTACTCTACTTTGTCATACGATCTAGCATATCACTTGCTTGAATAAAAGTAAGGTCCATGAATGACCCTCCTGCAACATTATCAACCACTGGCTTAGTCACCGAATTCAAAGACCTGTATAATATCTCCATCAAGTAGATATTGGTCATCTGATGGTTTGGGCACCGCTTGAGCTTCTTCTTGAGCCTCTCCCATTGTTTCGTGGAGAGATTCAGTTAGAAGCTGTTGAAAATTGTTGATCTCATCTCTCAATTGTTCTCTCTTGGATGGCAAAAAGAATCTTTCTAGGAAAGCGTCTTGGGTTTAGTAACTCATCATCACCAAGGTCCTCATCATGCCTTGGGTTTAGTAACTCATCATCACCAAGGTCCTCATCATCAGGATTTGTTGCTCGCTCTGGGTTATCAATATTCTGTTGATGCGTTTGAGCAGCGGCCAATGCAGCTAATCTAGCCTTCTCCTATTGAGAAACCCTTCTTTCAATGTCACGTTGTACATCCATTCTGCCAATAAGATATGGTTCAAGATTGATAGATAATAATGGTTGACCCGAACTTTGAGTATTTGGCATGCACTGAACAAAACCTGAATAAAACAAAAACAACAGACGAAAAGTAAAATTTGAGAATCTTTTACCAAAGGGTCTAGTAACTATCACAAACTTAGTTGACAACTGTATTCCCCGGCAACGGTGCCAAAATTTGATAATGCCCAAACTACAGCTCTCGTAAGAGTGTAAGCGGTCGATGTCAAATATAGAAACCAACTGGGTTGGGTGTCGAATCCCACAGGGAATACTTGGTCACTAAGTGTTACAATTATTAGTAGACTGTTGGTCAAAAATTCTACGAAAAAGGGGGGATTATTTTATGCGTGAACTACTAATATCAAAGTAACAACGGAATGCTTTGTTTAGTAAGATTTAATCACAGAGAATAATAAGTTAGGGTTATGTCCACCTTATGAGTTCTACGTATCTATTAACTGTGAGTATTGAGGAATTTAGACATGCATGCACTTATAGAGATTCGTATTCTAATGGTAAATCCTAGTGTTTCTCAACCATCAAGGATTATTTTACTTTAGCTCTCTCGAGCCTAAAATGTATAACTAACGGTACAAACTCTCCAAGAGGCTAATCCGGTTAAGGCATTAACGTGTAAATAAAGGTTGGTAGCCCTATTCCCTTGTCACACTCTCTTTTCCAGACATGTAACTTTTCTCTCGAACAAGTTAATGTGATACTGGCGTATTCTATATGTTTGAAACCACAAGAATTCAATTAAAACAAAGAGAGTAATGATATAAGTAGCATACACATCAAGAATTCACAAACTCATAGTTTTGGGGCATTTTCGGGTCAAATTGGTTTGCTAAAGCCCATGGTTTTGGGGGCGACCCCACGGTTCGGGCGTGCTATGGGCAAATCAGTGCGGTATATCCCACGGTTTGAGGGGTGGGCTCGGGGTCCGGGAGTACTGTGGGTCAAAAATTGTCCGGGGCGTGCCAAGGCAGTTGGCGATCATCCCAGTGTGGTTCGTTTAAATTTTTTTTGCCATTTAGGTGGACAAACGGGCGAAACAACATAAATGGGGAATTTTCAGGCCAAATTGATATGTTATAGCCCACGGTTTTAGGGTGGGCGCAGAGTCCAAACGTGTTGTATGCCAAAAATCGTAAGGGGCTTGCCAGGGAAGTTGGGGATCATCCTAGTGTGGTCCGTTTAATTTTTTGTGGCCTTTTGGGTGGACAAACAAGCAAAATGGCACAAACGAGGCATTTTCGGGCCAAATTAGTGTGCTATAGCCCAAGGTATTAGGTGTGGTCCTGGGTTCGGGCATGATGTAGGCCAAATATTGATCGGGGCATGCAAGGGAGGTTGGGGATCGTGCCAGTGTGGTCCGTTTAATTTATCATGGCTATTTCGAAGGAAAAACGGGTGAAAAAGTGCGAACGGGCCATTTTTTGGACCAAATCGGTGTGCTATCGCCCATGGTTTCAGGGTGATCCTGGGGTCCGGGGGTATTGTGGGAAAAAAATAGAACGAGGCATCTAGAAAGGTTGGGGATCATTCCAGTGTGGTCTTTTTAATTTTTCGTGGCCATTTGGGTAGACAAATGCAAAAAACGGTGTGAACGAGGCATTTTCAGGACAAATCGGTATGTTGTAGCCCACTGTTTTGCGGGTGGGCCCAGTGTCCTATGATGTTGTGGGCTGAAAATCGATCGAGGCATGCCAGGGAAGGTAAAGATCGTCCCAACATTGTCTGTTTAATTTTTTGTGGTTATACGGATGGCCAAACGGGCAAAACGACATGAACGGAGCATTTTTCATTCAAATGTTGTGGGTCCACCCCCAAAGCTGTGGGCTATAGCACATCGATTCGGCATAAAAATGCCCCGTTTTCATCGTTTCGCCCGTTTGTCCACCCAAATGTCTACGAAAAATTAAAAAGACCACACTGGGATGATCCCCAACCTCCTTAGCATGCCCCAATTGATTTTTGGCCCACAGCACGCTCGGAAACCAGGCCTTCCCCCAAAAATGTGGGCTATAGCACACTGATTTAGCCTAGAAATGCCCCGTTCGTGCCGTTTCGCTCGTTTGTCCACCCAAATTGCCATGAAAAATTAAAAGGACAACACTAGTATGATCCCCAACCTCCCTGGCATACCCCGATCAATTTTTGGCCCACAGCGCACCCAAACTCTGGGCCCACCCCTGAACCCGTAGGCTATAGCACATCGATTTGGCCCAAAAATGCCTTGTATGCGCCGTTTTGCTCGTTTATCCACCCAAATGGCCATGAAAAATTAAACGGACCATACTGGGATGATCTGAAACCTCTCTGGCACTCCCCGGTTGATTTACGACCCAAAACACGCTCGAACCTCGGGCCCACCCCCAAAACCATAAGCTATAGCCACCAATTTGGCCTGAAAATATCCCGTTCGCGCTGTTTCGCCCGTTTGTCCATCCATATAGCCATAAAAACTTAAACGGACCATACTGGGATGATCCCCAACCTTCTAGGCATGCACCGGTACATTTTCAGCAACACAGAACACATGGACCCTGGGCCCACCTATGAAACCGTGGACTATAGCACACCGATTTGGCTTGAAAATACCCCGTTCACGTTTCGCCCATTTGTCCACCCAGATGGCCACAAAAATTTAATGGACCATACTGGGATAACCCCCAACCTTCCTGGCATACCCCGGTCAATTTTTAGCCCACAGCATACCCGAACCCCAGGACCACCCCCAAAATCGTGGGCTATAGCATACCGATTTAGCTCGAAAACACCTCGTTCGCATTGTTTCGCCCGATTGTCCATCCAAATTGTCATAAAAAATTAAACAAACCATAATGGAATAATTCTCAACCTCCCTGTCATGCCCCGGTCAATTTTCGACCAACACCATGCTCAGACCCCGGACCAATGTCCTAAATCGTGTGCTACAGCACACTGATTTGGTCCTAAAATTCCCCGTTTGTGTCGTTTTGCCCATTTGTCCACCCAAATAGCCATAAAAAATTAAACAAACCATACTGGGATGATCCCCAATCTCCCTGGCACGTACCGGTCAATTTTTTCCCCACAGCATGCCCGAAACCTATGGCCACCCCAAAAACCGTGGGCTATAGCACACCGATTTAGCCCAAAAATGCCTCATTCGAGCCGTTTTGCCCGTTCATCCACCCAAATGGCCACAAAAATTAAACAGACATATTAGGATGATCCCCAACCTCCTTGGCACACCCCGATCAATTTTTAACCCACAGCACGCTCGTACCCCTGCCCACCCCTGAAATCGTGGGCTATAGCATACCTATTTAGCCCGAAAATGCCCCATTCGTGTCGTTTCTCCCGTTTACTTGCTCAAATTGCTACAAAATTTTAAATACACAAAACTAGGATGATCCCCAACCTCCCTGGCACGCCTTGGTCAATTTTTGGCCCACAGCACGCCCGAAACCTGGGCTATAGCACACCAATTTGGTCGAAAACGCCCCGTTCTCGCCGTTTCGCCTATTTATCCACCAAAATGGCCATGAAAAATTAAACAGACCACATTAGGATGATCCCTAACCTCAAAATCATGCCCCAGTTGATTTTTCACCCACAGCATGCTCAGACCCCATGCTCACCCCCAAAACCGTGGCCTATACCACACAGATTGGGCCCAAATATGTCTCGTTTGCACAGTTTCGCCCGTTTGCCCACCCAAGTGTCCATAAGAAATTAAACAGACCATACTGGGATATCCCCCAACCTACCTGGCATGCCTTGATTTATTTTCAGCCTACAACACGCCCGAACCCCTGGCCTACCCCCAAAACCGTGGGCTGTAGCACACCGATTTGGCCAAAAATGCCCCGTTCACATCGTTTCGCCTGTTTGTCCAACCAAATTGCCAATAAAAATTAAACGGGATACTTTGGATGATCCCTAACCTCCTGGACGCTAAGCTCACTCCCAAAACCGTGGTCCATAGCATATCGATTTGCCCCAAAAATGCCCCGTTCACGCCGTTTTTCCCATTTATCCACCCAAATGTCCAAAAAAAATTAAACAAACCACACTGGGATGATCCCTAGCCTCTCTGAAATGCTCCGGTATATTATTTACCCATATTACGCTCGGACCTCGGGCCCTCCCCCAAAATCGTAGGCTATAGCACACCGATTTGGTCCAAAAATGCCTCGTTCACATCGTTTTTTCTGTTTGTCAATCCAAATGCCCACCAAAAATTAAACAGACCACACTATGATGATCCCCAACCTCCCTGGCACGCCCCGGTCGATTTTTGGGCCACTACATGCCCGGACCCTAGGCCCAGTCCCAAATTCGTGGGCTATAGTACACCGATTTGGTCTAAAAATGCACCGTTCACTCCGTTTCACCCGTTTGTCCACCCATATAACCACAAAAAATTAAACAGACTACACTGGGATGATCCTCAACCTCCATGGCATGCCACGATTGATTTTTATCCCACAACATACCCGGAGCCTGGGCGCACCCCCAAAACCATGGGCTATAGCACATCGATTTGGCCCAAAAATGCCCCGTTCATACCGTTTTGACCGTTTATCCACCCAAATGGACATAAAAAATTAAACAGACCATACTAGAACGATACCCAACCTCCCTGGCATGCCCCGATCAATTTTTGACCCACAGCACGCCCGGACCCCTGGCCCACCCCTAAAATCGTGGGCTACAGAACACCAATTTAGCCCAAAAATGCTCCATTCACGCCGTTTTGCATGTTTGTCCACCAAAATGGCCACGAAAAATTAAATGGACCACACTTGGACGATCCCTAAATCTCTAGCATGCCCCGATCAATTTTTGGCTCACAGCACACTCGTACCCTAAGCCAACACCCAAAACCTTGGACTATAGCACATCGATTTGGCCCTAAAATGCCCCGTTCGCACCGTTTCACCCGTTTGTCCACCCAAATGGCAATGAAAAAATAAACGGACCACACTGAGATGATCCCTAACCTCCCTAACATGCGCCGATCGATTTGGGCCAACAGCACACCCGAACCCTGGTCTAACCCTTGAAACCGTGAGCAATAGCACACCGATTTGGCCCAAAAATGCCCTATTCGTGCCGTTTTGCCCGTTAGTCCACTCAAATGGACACAAAAAATTAAACAGACTACACTGGGATGATTTTTAGCCTCCCTAACATGCCCCGGTTGATTTTTGGCCCACAGCATGCCCGGACCCTGGGCCAACCCCCAAAATCGTAGGCTATAGTACACAGATTTTGCCCAAAAATGCTCCGTTCATAATGTTTTGCCCGTTTGTCCACCCAAATGGCCATGTAAAAATTAAACGAACCATACTGGGATGATCCCCAACCTCCCTGGCATTCCCCGGTTGATTTTTTGGCCACAGCACACTCGAACCCTGGGCCCACCCCCAAATTTATGGGCTATAGTACACCGATTTAGCCCGAAAATGCCTTGTTCGCTCCGTTTCGCATGTTTGTCCACCCAAATGGCCACAAAAAATTAAACGGACCATACTGAGATGATCCCCAATCTCCCTAGCATCCCGGTTGATTTTCGAACTATAGCACACCCGCCCCTGAAATCATGGGATATAGAATGCCGATTTGGCCTGAAAATGCCTCATTCGCGCCGTTTTGCCCACTTGTCAACCCAAATGGCCATGAAAAATTAAACAAATCACACTAAGAGGATCCCCAACCTCCCTTGTATGCATCGTCAATTTTTGGCCCACAACATGCCCGGACCCCGAACCCACCCTCAAAACCGTAGGCAATAGCACACCGATTTTGTCCGAAAATATCCCATTCGCGTTGTTTCACCCGTTTGTCCACCCAAATGGCCATGAAAAATTAAACAGACCATACTGCAATGATTTTTAATCTCCCTGGCATGCCTCTATATATTTTTAGCCCACTGCACACCCAAAATCCGGGCCCACCCCTAAATCCGTGGGCAATAACACACTGATTTGGCCCAAAATGCCCATTTTACACTGTTTCGCTCGGTTATCCACTCAAATGGCCATGAAAAATTAAACATACCATACTAGAACAATCCCTAACCTCCCTGGCTTGTCTCAATCAATTTTTGGCCCACAGCAAGCCCAAAACCCATGCCCACCCCCAAAACCATAGGATTTAACACACCGATTTGGCCCGAAAATGCCCTGTTCACGTCGTTTCGCCTATTTCTCTACCCAAATGGCCGCAAAAAATTAAATGGACCGCACTGAGATGATCTCCAATCTCCCAGGCACTCTCTGGACAATTTTTGACCCATACCACGCCCTGACCCCAGGCCCACCCCCAAAACTGTGGGCTATAGCACACCAATTAGGCCCGAAACACCCCGTTCACGTGGTTTGGCCCGTTTGTCCACCAAAATAGCCATGAAAAATTAAACGGACTACACTGGGATGATCCCCAACCTCCTTGGCATGCCTCGAATGATTTTGGTCCAAAGCACACTCGGACCCCGGGCCCACCCCCAAATTCGTGGGCTATAACACACCAACTTGGCTCAAAAATGCCCCATTCACGTCGTTTCGCCTATTTTTCCCCCAAATTTCCATAAAAAATTAAACAGACCAAACTGGGATGATCCTCAACCTCACTGAAATGCCACGGTCGATTTTCAGCCCCACCCCCAAAACCGTAGGCTATAGAACACCGATTTGGCTTGAAAAGGCCCCGTTTGCGCCGTATCACTGGTTTATCCATCCAAATGGCCAAGAAAAAATAAACAGACCACACTAGGATGATCCCCAACCTCCCTATCTTGCCCCAATCAATTTTTGGCCTGCAGCACGCCTGAACCCCGAGCCCACCCCAAAACCGTGGGTAATAGCACACAGATTTGGCCCAAAAATGCCCTATTTGCCCCATTTTGCCTGTTTGTCCACCTAAGTAGCCACGAAAAATTAAACGGACCATACTGGGATGATCCCCAACCTCCCTGGCATGCCCCTGTTGATTTTTGACCTACAGCACACCCGGACCCCTGGTCCACCCCTAAAATCGTGGGCTATAGCACACCAATTTAGCCTAAAAATGCCTCTTTTGTGTTGTTTTGCCCGTTTGTCAACCCAAATACCCATGAAAAATTAAAAGGACCAGACTAGAATGATCTTCAATCTCCCTGGCTCGCCCCGGTCGATTTTTGGCCCACAACACTCTCAGATTCAAGCCTACCCCCAAAATTGTGGGCTATAGCACACCGATTTGGCCTAAAAATATCTCGTTCGCGCAGTTTCGCATGTTTGGCCACCTAAATGGCCACGAAAAATTAAACGTACCATACTGGAATGATCCCTAACCTCTCTTGCATGCCCCGATTGATTTTTGGCCCAGAGCACACATGGACCCAGGGCCCACTCCTAAATCCGTAGGAAATAGCACACCGATTTGGTTTAAAATTGCCTCATTCACTCTATTTTGCTTGGTTGTCCACCCAAATGACCACGAAAAATTACACAGACCACACTAGGATAATCCTCATCCTCCCTGGTATGCCCCGATCGATTTTCGGCCTACAGCACGCCCAAACCCCGAGCCCACCACTAAGACCATAGGATATAGGACATTGATTTGGCCTTAAAATGCCCTGTTCAAGCTGTTTTGCCCATTTGCCCACCCAAATAGCCACAAAAAAATAAACGGATCACACTGGGATGATCCCCAACCTCCCTGGCAAGCCCCGGTCAATTTTTGACCCACAGCACACCCTGACCCTGGTCCCACCCCCAAAACCGTGGGTTATAGCACATTAATTTTGCTCAAAAATGCCCCATTTACATTGTTTCTCCCGTTTGGCCACCCAAATGGCCACAAAAAATTAAACGAACCATACTGCGATATTCCTCAACATCCTTGTCACACCCCGATCGATTTTTGAGACACAGCACGCCCAAACCCTGGGCCCACCCCCAGAACCGTGGGCAATAGCACACAAATTTGGCCCAAAAATACCCCATTCATGTCATTTCACCCGTTTGTCCCACCAAATGGCCATGAAAAATTAAACGAACCATACTGAGATGATCCTCAACCCCCTTGGTATGCTTCGATCAATTTTTAGCCCACAGCATGCTCGGACTCCTAGCCTACCCCCAAAACCGTGGGCTATAGCACACCAATTTAGCCCAAAAATGCCTCTTTCACGTCGTTTCGCCCGTTTGTCCTGAATAGAAAGTAACATCCCATTTTTCAGGAGGGTCCTGAACAGAAAGTAAAGTCCTATTTTTCAGGAGAGTCCTGAACAGAAAGTAAAGTACCATTTTTTAGGAGGGTCCTGAACTAAAGTAAAATCCCATTTTTCAGGAGGGTCCTAAACAGAAAGTAAAATCCCATGAATGTCCTTTTTCTGATGGTAATTGAATTAAGTGAAGCGATTTTACCCCTGTTTCAGCAAAGAAAATTTATTAGTTAAAAACATAGTGGTGGCTTACAACACTTGGTTGTCCTGACCTGCTTAAGTGTTCATTCCCTACATTTTATTTCAGACTGCTGACACTTGCCCCTGCTTTGTCGCGTCATTAACCCAAACTCAGATAATTAAGAGTGGATCTGAAGTAAACACAATGTTTCAACTTTACCATGCTTCTTAGATAGACTTTTAAACCTTGACATTTCCATGAGTTCCCAGAATCGTCTGTTGACAAAACTTTTGCATGCCTTATTTTAGCTCACAATCATATCCGTTTATGTGTTGGCCTTTTGTCTCGCTTTCTGCAATTGAAGAAGCTGGTAGCCAGTTTTGAAATCTTTTCTCATTTATTTTGACATAGACTTGACTCACAGACAAGAGGAAAATAACATCAATTTTATATTTTATTTGGACAACTAACTCAATAAAATATAAATATAAGTAAAGAGAAGAAAGAAACGACGATGAATGTCCCTATTGAAAAAGATAAAAGAAAAGTTTATCTAAAAATGACAGTTAACTCTAATGATTATGACATGCATATCGAATTAAACTGTCTGATCTTGCCATCAAAAACTCTCACAAATTATTGTTGAGTTAATGACCCTGAAAATGAGTTGCTTCCTTAGGTCTATTGCATTAAGACCTCATTCGGCTAGTGGTGCCTTGAACGGTTTTTGCCAACAAGCCTCTCTTATTTTTTTTTCTCAGCTCACCATTGCCTTGTGGTGTCTGTGAGGGTTTTTCACCAATGAGACTATCTTATTTTCATTTATCTCAACTCACTGTCATCTTACAGTGCCCGTGTGGGTTTTTGCCAATAAGACTCTCTCATTTTTATCTCTCTCAGCTTATCATCGTCTTATGATGCCCGTAGGGGTTTTCACCGATAAGACTCTCATTTTTATTTTTCTCCTGATTTTTTGTGCTAAGGAAGACAAGTAGTCCCAAAATGCGTCATCATGTCCCCTTGCATGCTTATCCTTAACATCCTCAAAGATTGATCTGAAGTTCTCTCTTTGGTTGTAACTAGGCTTTTGGTTAGGGTTAGAAAGAATGGATGGCATGAGGCTCAAATGACACTTGAAGTAAGGTAGAACTTATAGCTTTTGGAATCGACTCAAACAATGAGGATTAACTCATGCCCTAATTTTTTTGACTAGGTGACACTAAATTATTTATTTGGTTGGACCGAGCCCAGAGTAGGGCAGCCTACGTATCTCACCCCCGAGAGAGGAGAATCAGGTCATGCGTAGTTCTGGCAACTTGTTCTTTTGCTTAATTCTGACTTTTTTTTCTCTTTTATCGAATCTTTTCTCTTTGAAACTTTTCTAACTCTATTTTTCTTGACACTCTTCTCTTTTCTTTCTTTTTGAACATATTTTCTTTTGCTGCTCTTCTTTTTGAAATTTTTCTGACTCTATTGTTTTGCTTGACACTTTTCTTTTGAGCTGTGCTGACTCTATCTTGATTCCAATAGTGGGGTATGAAATAAAATAGGACTAAAGCTCAAATGGGGTAAACAAAGGAGGACACGATGTTTGGATTGCAGAATAAAATGCCTTCGTCATATCAATTCTTGAAAATGCAAGTACATATCATGCAATATAAATGTGAGAGATGAATATCATTTCTGACATTTTTTTAGCATTAACTTTAACTGAGTTTGCGCGATGCTACTCTTGCACTTTGTTCAACATATCACTGCACTTTTGTTGTATATTCCTCACATCGAATGACCCATGCTTTCGTTGAGTTGATTTCTCTTTCCCCTGAGATCACACATCTGCTATTTGACCTAATTGAGCAATGTTTTTCAGTTAATGACCAAGTTATTCTTGCGATTCTAAAATAATTGCCTTAATTTTCAAAGAAGTCTTAAACTTGTCACCAAATGTCTCAGCACTCTACCTATTTTCTCATATGCTCTCTTTTTCTAACTTTAACCCTCTGATTTAATGTTTATCCTTAAACTGGATTTTAAGATCCGGTTGAAAATTCCACAGGCATGTCATAACACTAGAATCAACATAAAATATAATGTGGAAAGAAAACAAACACATATTTAAAACACAAAGGAAAAGGGACACTTCATTTAGTTGAAATATAATATAGAAAGGTTTGAACATAAACGACACAGGGACATAACAAGATAGATCCCGAACTACAACCTTGAAATAATTCGGAGAATAGAAAAGAAAATAAAACAAACTACCAGACCCCTTCCAAGTAGGGAGAGGGGTGACTTCTCAATTGCTCAGTTTGACAACTTAGCCACTAGTTTGCATATCAGCATGACTAGAGCTTCTACTACGATCAGCGTTCTGCACCATAATTGATTTATCTTGAATCATCTTTTCAATTTCTCTTTTCAAAGTATGACAATCTTTAATACTGTGACCTTGAACATCAGAATGATGTGCACATCATACAGTAGGATCAAAACTTCTTAAATTCAAGTCAGGAGTATACCCAAGGAGAGGTGTGATCATGCCCCGCTGTACCAATCTCTAAAATAAGTTGGCATATGACTCTCCAATTTGTGTGAAGCTATCCCTCAATTTTTGACTCATTTTATTGTTTGGATTGGATCCAACATTGGTCCTAGGAGGGCTTTGGTCTGTTTGTAAAAATAGAGGATGACTTTGAAGAGTTGGTGTGTGCCATTGTGGGTAAGGAGGGAGTTGAACATATGGTTGTGCGCAATATACTAGATGTGGAGGTGGGAAAAAAGAGTATAATGGGTTTGGGGAGTGATTATAGAGATCTTGGGTATGAACTTGGGCTTGAGACTGATGGCAACGACGACGTCATCTTCTTGGATGTGCCTGTTCTCCAACTACAATAGCAGTGTCATCTTTCTCATTCTTCTTCCCTGCAGTTTTCCTTAATTGATTGCAATATTGTCCCAAATGTTTCACGGATTCCTCATGCCCATCTTGCTCCTCAAATTTCGACATCACAAAGATTGGAGAAAGATTAGCACATGAAGGCATGCCCCAGTCTTTGTATGAAATATCTTCTTTACCCACAGGTCCTAGAGAATTTTTCATAGCATTTTTTGTACTCTTCATTTTTCCAGCCATTTTCTCCGACTCTTCTGGCACACTGGAATTCTTGTTAAGAAATTTTGGTGCTCCAGTTAACTTAAAAGCATGCTCAAAAGTATAACAATGATCACCAAAAGTATTAAATATAGGTTCAATAGTAGCATGGGGATGCACAACCGTTGGGCGAGCCTGTGTAGAAGTCCCAGTAAAGGATTGAGCAACAAGATCACAGATGACATGTGGTGTTGTGAATGTAGCAAGCTTATGCTGAGGAGCTAGAGGCAAAGTGGTGGAAGTATTGAGATGTTTTTGTCTTAGAATGAATTCTGAGTCATGTTGCGGTGCATCAACAATAGTAGAAAACTGACTTTGAGATTTTTTGGAAAACACAAGGTATTTGTAGGATCAATAAAGGAAAATGAAGAAGGAGGCAACCCATTGGCCCAAGCTCGATGCATTTTTGTCATTTGTTGTCTTAACCTTTTTAATTTCTTGCTTCAAACATTCATTTTCCTGACTCTTTGTTTGATCCATGATGTCAGTCTCTATATATTTGTTGGGCATAACTAACCCTTTGGATTTGGTGTGAGGTGAAGGACCAGCCAGAATACCACAAACCAACCACCTTAAACTGACTCAGCAAAAGACAACAAATGTGTCAGAGTTGAACACTTTTTCAAAACCTTTTTTTCCTTCTCTTTGTTTTTTAAAAAAGATCACCGAACCCAATAAGGGCTCTTACGTATCTCACCTCCGAAAGAGGAGAATCAGGTGTGCGTAGTTCGTGAAGTCTTACCAAATAGGCCAACTAAACTCTTTTTCATTTTTTTTCTTTTTCTTGAAACTTTAAAAAGAAAAGAAAATAACAAATTGTCAAAAGAATTGACGAAAATCTTTTTTTCATTTTTCAGGTTTAAACACCTTATACGAAATGAAACCTATGATTACCAAAGAAAAATCTTTTTGGGTTTTCAATTTTGAATTTCATATGAAAATGAAGCTTGAACCTATTAAAGGAAAATCTTTTTTCAGTTTTCTTTTGAGGAAGTATATGACACCTACCCTAATAAAGAGTGAATTTTTTTTTTTGAATTTTTCAAATAAGATTCCTGAACCAACAATAGGCTACCTACGTATCTCACATCCCGAAAGAGGAGAATCAGCGGTGCGTAGTTCATCCAAGTTGGACAATTAAGGATCAAAATGACTGAGACTTGACTTAAGAGACGCTATTACAGACAGATAATGAAAATAAAATCTTTTTGGGGTTTTCAATTAGACACTTCACACAAAACTGACACCAACAACTATTAAAGAAAAATTCTTTTTGGTATTTTCATTATACGAGATGTGCAAAACTCCTACCATCTTGCTAAAAAAGACAAAGAAAAATCTTTTTGATGCTTTTGGTTTTGACAAATGAGTGCAAAAGGTAAGAAAATCTTTTCAACTTTTGAATTTTGAAAAACAAAAGCCATAAAGAATTCTAAAAACTACGGCACTGGTAAAATCAAGTCCGCCGCGAAGACATTCATAAACAGCTCTACCGTAGTTTTTAGCAGATAACCCCAATTTAGGTTTAATAGTACATCCCAACAGGGGACGACCGTACTTGTTCAATTTATCTCTCTCTTTTTCTTTTCGACTCACTTTTCATTCTTTTTCCTCTTCTTTTTTTGACTTTTTGCTACCTACACGCTTTAATTATAACACATGTTCTTCCTAAATCAGTCTGTCAAATGACCACGTTACCCTTAGAGATGCAATATCTAGCACAAAGATGCTTTAGAGGTGAGGCTCCTATGAAGGACCAAGTGGGTCCCGCTAGGTCTCAAGATGATTCAAATAAGTATGACGTAAAGGTTGACCTATACTGGGGTTCACTAACAAGGCTATTCAGGGGAATGTATCGTTGATAACGGCTTGCTTTAGCTGGCTACCTACTCCATACAACCCAACGGCTCTCCCCCAAAATAGGGGTGACTAGACTATAGGTCGTATACACACGGGTACTACGGACTTGTTGCAGAAAGAATGACTCAGGTTATGCACATGATGCCAGGTATAAAGCGGTAACACATAAAGAAAACTATAAACAAAGAGCACGGAAATTCACAACAGTGATAACAAAAACACAAACAATAATCACAAACAATTTTTATACATCCATAATGCCAATCATAGCCGATACGACTCCAAAAATAAGCTCAAATTTTGAAAAATTTCCCTAGCAGAGTCACCAGAGCTGTCACACCCCTTTTTTTTAAAACCAAAAAGATTTCAATTGTAAGTTCGAAAGGGTTTTTATTATTAAGTGGCAAAAGAAAATGATTTGTTTTGAAAAAGGATTGTTTTTACATTCAAAATCAGAGTCCCCACTTGGCATAATCTGGTGTGCCAAGTCACCATTGAAAAATCCTTTTCAAAACCATTTGACTCTTTAAACTGGTTTGCGAACAGAGATTCCGCATAAGGAATTCTGTTGATCGAGGAGAAGGTGTTAGGCACCTCTCAATATCGGGGTTCGACCGCGGTCGCTTGGTGGAGCGTATCGGCTAATTTTGACATTATGAATATACAAACCACACAAAAACATGTAAAACAATCAAAACAAAAAAAAATCAAAAGCAATGTCCAGTCCAATTTATACAGTCCAAAATAGAAAAATGCAAAAATAAATCCTATCTAACATACACTAATCCTAGCTACACTCCTGTGCTTTACCCAATGCCTCAGGTCTTCCTCATGAACGTCTTCCGCCAACATAGTGCGTCGGGCATTCCCCGGTTAATAAATACAATGTGTCTCGGGACATTCTCCAGATAAATGAATACATTTGAATTAAATACGATAAATTAGAACGAAACATTCATACGCACATTCCAATATTCAACCAAAACAACAAGTTCTAAAATTTACCTACCCAAAAATACGTTTGCCTATCATTTCAAAGTAACATAATTCTATCGCGTTTCAACAATATCATGCTTATTCCTGATTAAACAATAATACACCAAAATTAAACCATTTCACTCTCTTATCAATTTCTCAATTTCGTCCCCAAATATTTATTCTTCTCGATTGATGATTAGCTTAACTCTTCAATTATCAATTTGAGTTTTCACATCCAAATCCCAAAATCAACCATACACAACAAATATTCAAACATGCTAAACACCAAATTATTCATAATAACATAAAAATTTAAAGCAAGAGGAGATAGAATTAGACCTCAAATACTTTTCAATTGAAATACTTCTTCCAGATAGAACCATTATCACAACCTCAACTCGAACTCAACCATGAACCCTAACATAAAGATCGAAGTATATCCCGAACAAAGAATCCACGATGATAAATGAACACCCAAAAATACAATTCCCAAGAAACCAGCAGAAACCAATGAGGCCAGAGCTCCGGCGAGCTAAGACGACGGCAAGAACCAATGAAACTGGCCAAATTCCGGCGTCCTCAACATTTTTCCGACGGGACCACCATTTTTACTGTTTATTCCCCCAATCTCTGTCAAACTTACTCCATTCTCCCCTATATTTCTTGATTCTCACTACCCTCTTCGCTTTTTTGGAATCCCGATCTCTCTCCCCCATCTCAATCTCTCTTTCTCTTCTCTCTACTCTCAATTTTAGTGAGTGTGATCTTTTTTGTAGTGAGGATGTGTGTATGGTATATCCATGTAGTTGTGTGTGTAACCTTTTTTCAGAGGAAGAGATGAAGATGATGACAAAAAAAATGGGTCCTCCCCGATCTTGTGCGTGTATGTGCTATATAAAGAAGAACCCCCCAATTCTGTGTTGTGTGTATTCTATATATGGTGAGATATATGGGTGGGAGTCCATGGAAATTTCTTGGAAGGTGTCTATTATTTTTATTTTGGATTTTTCTCATGGCCCCCCTAAGTATCCTTTTTCTCTATCTACATGGAATTGGTAAAACTTGTAAAGAAAGCTAGGTAGGGGTGGGTCACGTGGGTATAGGGGTATGGGGTAGTGAGGTGATTTATTTTGATTGGGTTGGTTGTTAGGATAAGATAAAATTAGTTAGAGGTTATTGATTTGTTATTTTGTGGGGACATAATAACATGGATGAGGTGCATGGAAGGATAATGTTAAAATAAGTAAAAATAATATCGGGGAGGGACAAAATTAGGTGTCTACATATTGCACAAACTAGAACATGAAGAAGAGAGACATTCTTAAACATCTAGTAGCCTCCTGCTCATAAGTGTGGCGCGCTACACACCCATAAATAAGACTCTACCCGATGCAATTTTGTAGACACCCTGGGACCATGAACCGTGCTTTGATACCAAGTTTGTCACGACCCAAACCGGGACCCAGGCTGTGACGTGTATTCCAAACCATAAAGGCCCGAAACAACCCTATCTGTCTGGTAATCATGCACATAACTCATATGATAAAAGAAATGCAGAAGATAAACACTATTACGGAAACATTGTCAAGAATCATATGGAAACAATAATGGGGAATAATGTCCCACAATCTCTATCAACATCTGGAAAACCGTCTGCAAAATATCTACTACATGACTGAAACAAATAACTGTCCGAAAACTGGGACAAGACCCCTAGTAGATCCAAAACTACTAAATGATAAATAAAACTGCCAGACAATCAAGCCTTCCGGAATATAGAAAGCTCACCAAGTGACTTTGCAAATCTGCCTGAGAATCTACTAATTTTCTAAACCCCTAGACTGTGCCTCCGAACATGGAGGAAAGGGGGTCAATACAAATGTACTAGTACGTAGAGAAATCAAAAACATAAACATAATATTTTTACAAAATATAAGTGAGAGCTATTATAAAGCAGTTTCATATCAAATCATTTAAAAACACATGGGCATAATGTAATAATTTTTTGACAACAATGCAATGCAGCTGAGCTAGGTGGAATACCCTACAATATCACATTTACACCAACTGTCAAACCTCGGTTGCCGCCGAGATTAGAGTATAAGTGAGGGGAAGACACACAAGACCACACAGCAGGGTGTCTCGACCCAATAAAGTATGGTAGTGCACGAGATCACAAAGCAGGGCTCCTAACCATAGTCCCAAATTGGGATAATATATACATCTGGTACTCAAGATCACAAAGCATGGTACCAAGTTCCCATGTCGGCAAACACGGTTTTCAGTGATGAGCCCTTACACTCAAATGCCTTCTTGGGCATCCACCTATCTCATGTAAAATCAACACATTCAAACTTTATTTAATTCAATCACATATCATATTCTATAGGGTATCGTCATACCCAACTTGCAAGTCATCAGTATCACATCATTCTTTCATTCAACCATTATATCAACATATTTCAACATAAACAACCCTCTTCTTGCAAGTCAAAATCATATCCAATCATAACAATTTACAAAAATATTTCATGTCATGCCTTTCAAGATGATTTTCAAACAATTCACATCATATGAAAATTTCAAACAAAATCATATCAAGAGAGGGATTTCATATAATTCATGCTCTCAAGTTTACATCTTTTCGAAAACGCATGCATATACATATATAATATATCAAATCACTTCGAGAATAGGTCTAAAGACCACATCAAGATCATAGAAACGTCTAAAACATGATTATATTCGAAATTTCAAAACCCCCATTATTAAAACAAGAATTTTTAATCCCATGAGATTTTTAGGATAACCCCACGTACCTCTATTTCAGAAAGTGATGGGTGCTTCTTGAAGCCTATGTTGCGGGGATTCCTATTCTTCAATTTGTTTTGAAAACCCACGGTTGAATCTTGAACTTCTTGAGCTTTTAGTTTGAAACCCTAAAGAGAGGTCTTGAAGAAAATTGAGAGAAAACCATATATTTTGGGTGAAATGAGGCTCAATCCCGTGTTATAGATATATATAGAGGTTGGAAAATTACTATTTTGCCCCTTAGAAGATGGAGCTGAAGTGCAGTATTTTTGGTCCAGGGCGTTTACCTGGGCAGCGCCTCGCCTTGACCTTGGGTGAGACCAGGGCGGCGCCCTTTAATCGCGTTGAGCTATTGGTTCGGGCAACCAAACATGCCCTTACGCTACTCAAAAAATTCCGAAACTTGTCTGAGCTGTACTATGAGCTTGCCCGATCGTAACACAACTTAAAAATTGAAAATCGGAAGTCAGTAAGGTAGAAAATAAGAATCCCAACGATTGAAAGCTCAAAATGTAACTAAACCCTTTTGACACTTAGAATATTTTCAAGTTTCTTATTCCATGCACATGCTAATAAGAGATAATGCATTGCACAAATTTTTACGGGGAGTTACAGGAGCGTTCTATATGTGTGACTGAAGTTTCTTGTTCGTGGTATTAAGTGATGTCTATGATTTCGGACAGATAGTTTTTAGTATTCTCTTAAGGCTATAGGTATTATCTTGTGACTAGTGATGTTAGTTTATTTGGCATACTGTATTAGTTTATATGCATTTATGTTTTTGTGTTTGTTGTACTGTTATTATGTGCGACTTTGCGTACACTTTACCCTCCCCATACCTCACTACGTGGAAATACACTTGATCTATTGTTGTTGTAAATCATCACCCGAATAAATAGGCAAGTCAAATAAAACTTGTAAATTGAGAGAAGGAAAATAATAACTAAAATAACCACATGAGATTAATATAATATGTTGGCGCATGGTGGAACATAACAAGGAGGTAGGTGTAACCATATCTCTTTTTCTCAAAAGAAATTAGATCATTTATTACAACACACACAAAAGTAAAACATACAAGACACACATAAACTCTTAAAGCTACACTTAATAGAAATTTGCAGCAATGATATATATATGTATGTATCATTAGACAGCTGATAGCTTGTTGTTGTAATGGGCTTGTAATTTAGTTGCATAATAACCTTGACCATTAACAGTGAACACATCACAATGACTTCCATCCCCTAAAGCATCTGGTGCACAGTCACTGCACACCCATCCATCATCACAATCACTCTGAACGTTGCATCTTCTCAGGCATGTCATCAAGCCACCAACAACAGCCAATCGTTGCTCGATGGCCGCGATTTCCACCGGTGCATCTCGTGATGCATTCACCTGAACTGAATACGCACATCTGAATGTTAGAATGTTGTTTTAATTAAGATCTGAATATTAAATAAGTAGAACGGTTGGTTTTCAAGATGGCTAAGCCCTAACGGTAAGTTAGAGATTATGGTGATCAGTGTGGTGGTAGCAGTGACTGGTGTGGAAGCTGAAAATTGTATTTGAGGATATATAGTCATAGCTAATGATATAATAATGGTAGCTGGCGATATCTATCTATCTATCTATCTTGATGGTTTATGGTAAGTATTGTGATAATGGTGGTCGATGACAACTGTCAACTGATGATTGGACCTACATGTAATGGTGGTAATTGATAATAGTGCACACTCGATGACTAAGATCTGAGTGATTGAGATTCATACCGGAAAACTATACTGTGTATATATGCAGGGATTAAATATCAAATATTTTTTTTATATTAAGTTTTAAATTAACTTAAGTGAAATTCCTAACTACGCCATGCAACACACACAACGTATATAATCAAAACATATTTTCAATTGAAATGTAAATTAAGAAGAAGGGAGCTATAGAGATTATATATATTCACCAGTAGTTGTTGTAGCAATGAAAGCAATTAGAAACAAAGTAAGTACTGAAATTGAAGAAGGAGCCATGTTCATACAAACTTAATGTGAATATATTGTTGTGAATATGAAGAGTAGTGAAGAATGAGTATATTGAAAATGTTGTGTCCGTTCTTCACTATTTATAGCTCTTGATTATGAGGGAATAATTCACTCTTTTTATTTTAATATATATTTGTTTACTGTGTATATAAATCATCATTATTGTGGGTTTCTTTTAGGGTTTTTGCCATGATTTTCTTACTATATTTAAGTTTTATATTTTTTTAGAAGGAAAATAAAAGTTACCATAATTACTTTTACTTTTCCTGTAAGAAAAAATATAATTCTTTTCTATATTTGGCTAACCTCTTTTTTGGAGAAAAGGTTTTAGAACTGTATATATAGAACACCCCTTTTTCATACCATAACATAATAACATCCAGAATGTAGTCTTTAAAGTGTCTTTATTTAGGGGAGATTTTCTCTCTAATAGTTTTTATATTTTTTTTTTATATTAGGTTTTTATATGTAGGTCAATTGACCAAACTATATAATCATCATGTTTTTAGTATGTTTTTCTTTTCGTTTGATTTAACGTCTCAATAGTTTGTAACTAATAACTTCCGCATAACACCCTCTCGATTTCGAACCCAACAACTTCCATATATGTTCCTTAAGAGATTTGGTCTTCGACATTATTTCACGTTCATGCATGGCTCTTGATTAGGAGGACAATACCACATTATCATGGTTATTATTATTTGGAAATGTATATGACTTTTTAATTTGGAATTATTTCAATATTTTATATTATCTTCTGTATATCAACAATCTACCCAGTAGTTAGAGGTGGAGTTAAAATTTTCATTCAGTGGATTCAGAAGTAAATATACGAACTAATAGAAGGGGGTTCAACATCTATTATATATGCATAAAAAATATTTTAAACCATGTAAAAATAGTATAAAAACAAAGTATATTTTTCCATCGAAGGGGTTCGGATGAAACCCCTTGAGCAAAGGTAGCTCCACCACTGCCAGCAACTTACGATCAATGAAGAGATCGAACACAAATTAAGGGTCG
Source organism: Capsicum baccatum var. pendulum (assembly GCA_030864225.1). Classification (NCBI taxonomy): domain Eukaryota; kingdom Viridiplantae; phylum Streptophyta; class Magnoliopsida; order Solanales; family Solanaceae; genus Capsicum; species Capsicum baccatum. Next base: position 14,636,669 of record CM061557.1, on the reverse strand, counting down.
TCTGATTGCTGGTTAGGAATATGCAGATATTAGTAATACATGAAATAGTTATGAAAAAAATTGTATTATTTTATGCCAGGATTAGTTATGCATGATTTACTTATTCATGTATTAGTTGTTCATGTATTACGTATTCCACCTTTTATCCTAGATAAATAATACATAGATTCTATCATAACTTATACATGTAATAATTTATGCCGATCTGTAAATTGTAAACCAAACTTTGTATTAATTTTATACATAAATAACTTAAAGTCATAACCAACTATCAAATATGATACTATTACATCTCTTTTTCAAATGAGCTATCAAACGACCCTAAATGGTCATTAAAAATGTGTGCGACCAAATCTATATATATTATTGAGATAAGATATTTTTTAATATGATAAAATATTGTTATAGAGTCCAGATCTTTCTATAATTAAGTAGTATAGAATTATATGTAGCTATCTTTGTTTACCAAAAAGAGAAAAAAAAAAAATTCCCAACAGCTACTTACCTATAAATGGTCATGAAACATGTGAGCTACATATTAAAACCATATTTATAGCTTTGAGAATTGAGGTCTCCTCTCAAATTTGACATAATAATATTAGTGACGATGACAAGGGTTAAATTAGATGAAAAATACTTAATTATTATAAATGGAATAATAATCTCATAAATTTAAACTAGTGTTACATAAAGCCGGTTGAAAAGGAGCATCCCGGTCAAAAATTTCTTTTTTTACTGCATAGAACCTAATTCAAAATATTTGATTAAAGAGTTTAAGTTTTGTGCATTATCAGTGTACAAAATATTCTACACTTGTAGAATATTTTGTACACTGATGATACACAAAACTTAAATTCTTGAAAGAGCTTAAATTTATTTACATTAATATGGATATAGTAAAAGGGACGATCCGGTTCATACCTACTCCGTAGGTGTCGGGGAGGGGGGAACCACTCCGGGCCTGACCTACGCGTCCTCACCCCAGCTTCGCTGAAGGGACGTTTCGAACCCCCGACCCTGGCACACCACGGTAAGCAAGCTTACCGCTGAGCCAAGGCCATCCCTCAAATATGGATATAGTATAAAAGAAATATAAGTAATTGGTTTGGTAACTCACCAGTTTTTGTTTTATTTTTTTTGTTTCCCATTCGGTACGCACATTGGAGTCCGCTAATCTGAATTCGCACCGCGTAGGGTGCCGTTCGGGGGAAGCGCTCCCTACCGAGAATTTTTCATACTCAAGGATCGAACCCGAAACCTCAGATTAAGGATGGAGAAGCCCCATCCGCTATGGTGGTGACCATTTTTGTCTTTTTCCTTCTTGACTATAGGTTTCAGAAATTGTGGAAGAATCATTTTTTCAATTTGATAAACTAGGATAACATATATTAATAATTAATTAAGCAAAAAAAATAATTCAGGATCATGGTGGACCATAACAGTAGGGGTATGAAATAGTTCGTTTTAAAAAATTGATGTATAATCAAAATTGAACTTCCTGAAATCGTTTCGATTGTCTCGGTCATTTTTGGGTACAATTTAGTTAATTTTCGATTTTTGAATCTCTAACATAAGACTGTTGAAATTGATAAAATTTGACATAATTAAATACTCAAAAATTACAATATCATTGAATGAAAAAAAAAAAAGACCAAAGGAGGCGCACGATAAGCTCAACCTGCTAACGTGCACTTCCCATGGCTAAACGAGGACGAGGAAGACCAAGGAAGGAGAAAGAGGTGCTCAGAAAATCGGTAGAACACCGAACTGAAAGTATCACACAAGGGAGGAACAAGGGTAAGCTCAAGGAGGATGAAATGACTACAATTAACACTGCAACAATGACTGAACAAACAACACTAAATTCCCCAAATTCAACTTCACAATCTGTGAAGGGAAAGGAGATTATATGTGAAGAGGCTAGTGCCAAACGAAAGGAATCAACCCATGCAACAGCAGATACCTCATCTATGGAGAAGAATCAGACAAGGTTCCAGAGGAGGAGAAGAAAACAGATGAGGAAAAGAATTGGGCGAGCTTGTTTTCGAACAATCGAGCTTCTGCGAATGGTATGGCCCTACAATTCATAGCTCCTGTAATTGTGGATGGAAAAGGTAGGGTTACATTAGAGGAGGATGATATCGCTGAGGCTACTAAGAATTGGAGTAATGCACTAATTTTGTATACAATGGGAGAGGCCCCAGGATTTGCTTACCTACAAAATTACATTGCTAAGAACTGAAACAGTGTTGCGTCTCCAGAAATTTACTGACATGACGAGGGCTACTATATAGTAAAATTTCAGAATGCTCAAGATAGAGATGATATCATGTATTCAGGACCTTATACGATTAAAGGAATGCCACTATGCTTGAAGAAATGGAGTGCTATATTTGATTTTCAAAAGGAGATGCCGACGACTCTACCACTATGGGTAAGGCTCTACAATCTACCTTTGAAATGCTGGGGACCTAGAACGTTGAGTAAAATTGCAAGCCGGTTGGGGAACCTTGTACGCAGATGAATGTACGAAGAATCAAACTAGAATATCCTATGCAAGGGTGCTTGTAGACATGAACATAAGCCAAGAGCTTCCTAAAGAGATTGAGATTGTTGATCCTTATGGAAAGAAGTTCATACAGCAAGTGGCATATGATTGGAAGCCTGTTTTTATACCATTTGTGCACAGTTTGGACATGTATGCAGGAGGGAGGAAAAAGGACCCCTGGACCATGAGAAGGGGAAAGAATAAGTTGCGCAACAAGGTTTGAATGGAGGTAAAAAAAAATAGTCCAAAAATGGGTAGGAAAAGGCATTAAAATAGCTAAAAACAAGGCTGAGCTAGAGGCAAAAGAGATACCTAATATATAGCAGGAAAACAATGTGATCATAAGCACCCTAAGAGTAGTAAATCAAGCCAGCAGCTCCTATACGCCCCCGGAGGGATGGAAAGTATGTCATATGCTGAACTAGTCCTGCATGGTTCCGTAAGGGAGTAGAGAGGCCCCATCATGAAGATGCAGAATACTTTCTCTCCGTTAAGTAAACAGATAAAGGGTGAAAAGGTTAAGGACAAGCCTCTAGAAGGGAGGAACAAAACCAAAATCTAATGCAATGGTTATTCTGGAATGTAAGAGGTCTCAATAGGCCTCTTAAGCAGAGGGAGATAGAGGTTTATCTCAGGAAGCATAAAATAACACTAGCAGGCTTAGTAGATACTAAAAAAAAGGGTAAAGCATAGTGTAGCCTCAATATATATACTAAAGGATGGAAACAACTTCACAATTATAATAACGATGATAGGGGTCGCATATGGGTGTTATGGAAGGATGCAGAGGTCCAACAACAAGAAATAGAGACTCATGCATAGTATATACATTGTCAAGTAAAAGATAGGAACTTTAACTTTAGTTGCGCTCTCACAGTGGTACATGGGAGCAATAACTTGGAAGAAAGGACAGAAATGTGAAAGGGTATACTAGAAATAGGGGCATTAATTGATGTCCCTTAGTGCATATGTGGAGATTTCAACTCTCCCCTCCATAGTGATGATAGAAGGGGTGGAAATTCGATTGTCGAAGCTGAGACCAGAGACTTTCAAAAACAGTTGAAGACCTAAATTTGGTGGACATGAAGGCTATAGGTAGGCAATTTACTTGGACCAATAAACATGTATAGAGTAAGATTGACAGGGCCATATGTAATGAAGAATGGGTGATGAGGTATGGCAGCATTACTGCACAATTCTTGGAGAACAATATGCCTAATCATGCGTCTATCCATATTGAAGTAGCATTTGAGCAGAAACATAGTAAAAACCCTTTCAGGCTTATCAATGCCCTCACTGATGATGATAGATTCCTCCCTCTCATTCAACAACTATGGAATAAACCTGTTAAGGAAAGAGGCATGACCAAACTGTGGAGGAAAATGCAGCTTTGTAAAACACCTTTGAAGCAACTAAAAACCAAATTCATCGGCAACTTGGAGGATAAGATAATTCAAACAAAAGACAATATACAAATGGTACAATATCAGCTAAGAGACAAGGTGGACCCTATGCTAATTGAAGAAGAAAAGGTTGCAAGTGCTGACCTTCAGAAATGGCTAGAAGTATAGAAAAAGGTATTCAAACAAAAATCTAAAGCACACTAGATTGAACAAGGGAATGGAAGTAATACTTACTTTTTCAAATGTATGAAAGCTATAGCTAGCAGCAATACTATTACGATGTTAAAGAATGTAGCAGGAAGAATGGTACATAAAAATACATAAATAGAATAAGAAATCACTCAATTTTATCAAGAATTATTAGGCTCGGCAGCAACAACACTACCCTCAATAGACCTTACTTGTATAAGAATGGGACCAAAGATCAACATGCAACAGCAGACTCATATGTGCAGACTAGTATCTCAGAAGAAAATTCAGGATGCACTATTCAGAATAGACAATAATAAAACTCCAGGGATTGATGGATATACAAAAAGTTTCTTTAAAAAAACTTGGCATATTGTTAAGAAGGATGTGATGGAGGGGGTGAAAGAATTCATTGAAGAGAATAAACTAATTACTAAAATAAACACTACTGTGGTCACTTTAGTCCCCAAAAGAGCGCAACCCGATACGCTAAAAGACTTCAGACCTATTGTTTGTTACACAACCATCTATAAAGTCATATCCAAGATTATCAATGGTAGATACAAGGTGTTCTGAATGATATAGTGGGTCCAAGTCAGTCTGCATTTGTCCCAGGGAGACAAATTAATGACAATACTATTCTTAGCCATGAATTGGTAAAATGATATACCGGAAAGTAGGTATCTCCAAGATGTATGATCAAAGTGGACCTCCAAAAAGCATACGACTCTGTAGAGTGGCAGTTTATTGAGCAAATCTTGAAAGAATTCGGGTTTTCTTTGAAGATGTGTACCTGGATTATGAAATGCACAAGAACTGTGCAGTACACATTCAATGTCAATAGGAAACTAACTACTACTATCCAGGCCAAGAGAGGTTTGAGACAAGGGGACCCAATGTCCTCGTACATATTTGTTTTGGTGATGGAGTATATGAATATGTGTCTTAAGGGATTAAAGAAAGAGCCTGACTATATTTATCATCTAAGGTGCAAGAAGTTAGACATAACACATCTCTGTTTGCAAAAGAAGATGTGTTGTCAGTGACCAAATTGAAAGAAAAGTTTGAAATGTTCTCTACAACATCGGGACTGAAAGCAAACTTATCTAAGAGTCAAGTGTTCTTTGGTGGAGTAAAGCAGAACATTCAGCAGCAAATTCTACAGGTCTTGAAGTTTGAGAAAGGAGAGCTACCATTCAAATACCTTGGTGTTCCTTTATCTACTAAGAGACTTACAGTGAAATAATGTAAGCCATTAGTAGAAAGAATCACAACAAGAATCACAAGCTGGATGGAAATAAGCTTGTCATATGCTGGCAGATTACAACTAATCAAAGCAGTCCTTTATGGAATATAATCCTATTGATCTCAAGTGTTTCTAATGCCTAAAAAGGTCATAAAGCTGATTGAAGCAACTTGCAGGAGCTTTTTATGGTCTAGAGAAGCTGTAATCACTAGAAAAGCTTTGGTAGCTTGGGAGAAACTATGTCTACCTAAAACAGCAGGAGGACTAAATGTGATAAATCTCCACATATGGAATCAGGCAGCCATTTGCAAACTGCTTTGGGCTCTTAGCCAAAACAAGGAGAAACTGTGGATAGCTTGGATACATCATTATTATATTAAGACACAAAACCTGTTTGATATGAATATCCCTCAGCAAGCGTGTTGGATGATAAGAAAGATCTACACAATGAGGAAACACTGGCAGAAACTTGGTGAAATGCAAAACATAGTTAAACAGGGAAAATTCATAATCAGTAAGGCATATAGGAAAATAAGTGGTGAAGTAGATAATGTCCCTTGGTCTAAACTGGTGTGTCATAATGTTGTTGAGCCTAAACACACCTTTATGCTATGGTTGAGCCTACATGGGAAGATCAAAACAAAAGACAGATTGTTAAGTTGGGGTCTCACTATAGACACTACCTGTCTATTCTGTCAAGACCAACTAGAGACAAGAGATCATCTCTATTTTGAATGCACAGTCACTAACAAAATTTGGAAATCCATGTAGGATTCGCAAAGATGGATAGGATGTCCTCAGAACTGGAGTTGTATATGTAGCTGGATGGAGAAGAGAACCAGAGGCAAACATAACAGAGGGATTATTTTATAAGCAAGTCTGGCAGCAGTGATACATACCATATGGATAGAACGGAACAACAGAATCTTTCAGAAGAAGGCAAGTAGTATTGAAGAGTTGATAAGAAGCCTTGAACTAATGTTGTGTATAAGGGTTAGAACAAACTCCAAACTGATTGAATGTATTAAGAAGTTTCAGTAGTCATAGAAGTCTATAAAGGTCTGTTGGTTCAAGCAGTAACGCTTGAGAAGAGATGGATAGGTTTGTCTTCTCTTAGTTTGTAATGACAATCACTTGGTAATTAATAAAGTGAGTTAATTGAAAAAAAGAAATTCCTTTTATAATATTCGAAATGACAATTATCAGAAGCAATATAGTATACTTATTATGTTTATCATAATCACGTGATGATCCACTCTTATTATCCATGAAGAGGTGTATGAAAATTTGTATTAGATATATATTGGAATCTTTAATTTGTTTCGTTGAATAATTGGTTTGTGTACTTTAGCGTCCTTTGTAATGTGAAAATATCTCGTTTTGGTTGTGTAGATGATCATTATTCCATCAAGAAAGTGTTTTATTATATGTATGTTAAACTCACAGTTAAATAGAAAAAAGAATATATCTTTGAATCATTAAATGATTGTTTTTTTAAAATAAATAAATAGTATAGTATCGATCGATCAAAAACAATCTTTGGTAGAAATTTAAAGTAATATTGCAACACTGCACACAACAAATCCTTGTGATTGAATCATTCGCCAAATCCTACGCATAGCGAGATATTTAATGCATCAAACTGCCCTATTATTATTGTCCTCCTAATCAAGAACGATGCATTAATGTGAGATAATGTCGAAGACGATATCTTCAAATATATATAGCGAACGTATTTGGAAAAACCCCGCACAATAATTTACAGTATAAACAAATAATGGAGAGGTCTTACCAATAAATGAATTTAAAATAGAAAGAGTGAATAATTTCCTCCTAATAATGAAGATGTATAAATTGTGAAGAATGCACACAACATTTTCTATATACTCATTCTTAATTTACTCTTCAGATATATATATATATATTACCAAAGTGTTTGTGTGCTTTTGCTTTGAGTGCATGTATATATATATATTATACCAAGTGTTTGTGTGTTGTTGCTTTGAGAGTTTACATATGTGTGTCTTGTAATAAGTGATTCAATTTCTTTCTTAAAAATAAAAAAAGAGATTTGGTTACACCTCCTTGTTATGTTCCAGTTCCACTACCGACGTATTAATTATATTAATCTCATGCGGTTATTCTGGTACTATTTTCTTTTTTCCCAATTTACATGTATAATTTTCACTTCCTAATTAAGAATTAATTTAATTAAGCGAATCTTTGAAGCTAAATTGGATTAATTTTTGTAAAGATGTATATGTTAACTCGTGTATTTTCTATACTTGACGTAATTAATAAAATTAGGATAAAACTACATATAATAGGTCTCTGTAGTTCGATATTAATTTCTTGCGGGCCTAGCCCTTACCCATGGACCTCTTGTCAGAGTGTATATAGAGAGAGATGCATCCAGTAGCTAGCCCCCTGAACTATGGTCAAGTTGCTATATACGACATACTCCAATTTTACAAGAGTCCTATTAATTGCCTCAGAACTCAATTTTTGCATATTTTTGTCACCCTTTTATGATGACGTGACTCCTTTATTACATAAATTGAAGCCCACGTCAGCTAAAAAAGTTAACAAAAAGTGTCATGTCTATCAGCTAAAAAGGATTGACAAAAATACGCTAAAAATGAATTCAAGAGAGTAATAGGACCCCATAAAGTTGAAATGTATAGTAGCAAATTTGATTATAGATCGGGTTACTGGATGCTTTACTCTCTCTATGTGTGTTTGCATTCAGATTGTTTTGAGCCAGACATGTCCAATGTTGCTGTCATGTAGTTTTTGAGGAGGTTCGACTTCATGTACCTCTTCTTTAAATTCACTTTTTGGTTTAATTTTCATTATGGCTGTCAAGTGGGCCGGGCCGGGTCAACCCGGAACCGGCCCGTGTTATTTAACTAGGTTGAGGGCTGGGTCGGGATCGGGGCCGGGCCCAACAGTAAAAAAAATCAAAAACCACCCTAACCCGGCCCTCTTAACCCAATCCGATCAAACCCACCTAAACCCGGTCAAACCCGTTTAAAAAATCGGTCAAACCCGGTCAAAAATATAAAAAAAAAAACTTTTTTTCAATATACATTATATATACCCACCTGTATACATTATAAATACGTTAAACAATATATATACACTATATATATAGTATATATACTACATTAGAATTTAAAAAATATACACACAATTACACATATATACGCACCATCCAATATATATGTACTACTTTAAACTTTAAAGTTTAAATAAAATATACTACAATATATATATATATATATATATATATATATACACATGTATACGTTAAATATACACGTCTATAGAAGATCTATTCACATATATACACTCTAATCTATGTATATGTAATACTTTAAATGAAATATACTATAATATATAAACATTACAATATATATTTGTATAGCTATATACTAATTTATAAAACATATACACATGTATACGTTAAATATACACGTCTATAGAAGATCTATTCACATATATACACTCTATTCTATGTATATGTAATACTTTAAATCAAATATACTATAATATATATTCATTACAATATATATTTGTATAGTTATATACTAATTTATGAAACATATACACATGTATACGTTAAATATACATGTCTATAGAAGATCTATTCACATATATACACTCTATTCTATGTATATGTAATACTTTAAATGAGATATACTACAATATATATACATTGCAATATATATTTGTATAGTTATATACTAATTTATAAAATATATACACATGTATACGTTAAATATACATGTCTATAGAAGATCCATTCAATATATATACACTATATTCTATGTATATGTAATACTTTAAATGAAATATACTATAATATATATACACTACAATATATATTTGTATAGTTATATACTAATTTATAAAACATATACACAAGTATACGTTAAATATACACGTCTATAGAATATCTATTCACATATATTCACTCTATTCTATGTATATGTAATACTTTAAATGAAATATACTACAGTATATATACATTACAATATATATTTGTATAGTTATATACTAATTTATAAAACATATACACATGTATATGTTAAATATACACGTCTATAGAAGATCTATTCACATACATACACTCTATTCTATGTATATGTAATACTTTAAATGAGATATACTACAATATATATACATTGCAATATATATTTGTATAGTTATATACTAATTTATAAAACATATACACATGTATACGTTAAATATACACGTCTATAGAAGATCTATTCACATATATACACTCTATTCTATGTATACGCACCATTCAATGTATATATACTACTACTTATAAAATATACTACATTATATATACATTACAATATATATAGATATACTTATATACTAATTTATAAAACATATACACAGGTATACATTAAATATATACTTCTATAGAAGATATATACACGTTTATACGCACCATTCAATGTATATATACTACTACTTATAAAATATACTACATTATATATACATTACAATATATATAGATATACTTATATACTAATTTATAAAACATATACACATGTATACGTTAAATATACACTTCTATAAAAGATATATGCACAAATATACAAAACATATGCTACTTAATATAATAAATTAATAATATTTGGTAGTAAATTAATAATATATTAGAAGTAAGTTTTTAATTTAAAGTAGAAAACTAGAAATTCAATTTAAAATTTTAAATCGTTAAATGAAAAAAAAAAAAAAAAGCAAGGACTAAGGAGTGAATGAATTTGGGCAATTTTATTGATTGCAAAATGATCCAAAATTTATAATTTACATGAATGAAAAATCTATAAATTATGCATCATTTTTTCCAACTCATTCATGTTAATATTAATGGGAACTTGCATATGATAGTCGAAGTCAAAGGGAGCAAAACCATGCATTGGACTTGATTCTGCTGAGTTCTCCCATGAAATCATAATTTCTTCAAGTTTCAGCTCGTTGCTCGGCTCCGATTCCATTTCTTGGTTTCTTCTTTCCGCTCTAATCCAATCTCTGAGGCAAACTAGAGCATTTATTGCATTGCTTCCCAATGAGTGTCAGTTGTCTCCAAGCTGTTGTCGTCCCTGACTAAAGGCGCTCTCTGATGCAACGGCTGACATTGGAACATTCAAGATTTCTTTAGCTAATCTTGAAAGCACAGGATATTGTGTTTTATTACTTCTCCACCAATCCAACATGTTGATCCGTCGTCTGCGATCCTCGGGTGCCATCCGAAGATAATATTTCAGCTCTTCCCGATAAGTTGATGTGTAAGTTCTCTCATCAACACTGTTCCAACAATTTAAATCATAAAATGAATCAGAAAAACCACTATGTGCCGGCCTTTTAGAAGATGATGGCTCCTCGGGAGGATGAGGAGCGACAGTTGGAGTGATATTTGTAGGTACTGCTAAATCAAATAAATCAACATAGTGATTATATAATTTTTCTATGTAATCGTTTGCATCAGCCGTAGCCGTCCATAAATCAGGTGGTACTTTTTCAGAATCATGGTTAGTATTTATTTCTAAGTTAGTATAAATAAGAGTACTAAAGTGACACATATTATTATATTTCATGCACAGATTTAGCATAGCACCAACTAAGTAAATAGGGGAAATCGGGAAAAAATATTTTTTAAATTTTGTAAACATGACGCCAACAACTTCTTTATAACCTTCTATATTTTTATATTCTTTGAGCAAACAAAAAATATCGGCTATATATGCCAAAATATTACAAACAGTAGGATAAGAAGCACTGAAAAATTCAATCGTAGCTACATAAAATTTTTCTAAAAACTTAACAAGATCATTAATTATAACCCAATCAGAATTATGTAGCATGCAATCAGCAGAATCAGCAAATGAACCACAATGTTGGTTAAAAGCTAGTGTAATAGGAATTCTATATTTATAACAAGTTTTTAAAAATTTATACATAAAATTCCATCTAGTATCAATTTCCTCAGGCATCAAAATCGGTGTAAGTCCATTTTCTTGACATTTAACTTTAAATTCTATAATTCTCGATCTACGATTATTTCATTGAATAAAACCAACGGCAAGACGAATTTTTTCAATATAAAGCTCAAAAAACTCAAGACCATATTTTATAATTAAATTATATATATGACATGCACACTTAATATAAAAAATTTCAGGCAAGAGCGGAGATAGCGTAGATTTTATTTTTGTTATAGCAGTCTTGTTGTTAGAAGCATTATCAAAAGCAATACATAAAATTTTATTTTCGATACCATAATATCCGGCAATTTTAACAATAGAATCAGCAATAAATTGTCCAGTATGTTTACGATCTTCATCGTATAAAAAAGCAAGAATACGTTTTTGCATCACGAAATTACTATCCATCCAATGACAAGTAACGGTTAAATAATCATTTGTATTTACAGCACGACCAAGATCAGAAGTTAGGGACAATCTACATTGAATATTTTTTAACAATGTTGATAAATAAAAACAATATTGTGAATGGAGTCTAAAAATATCACACCGACAAGTAGTTCTAGGAATACCGTTAAACATAGGATTATAAATTGCTTGTATATAACGAATAAAGGCATCAGAAGAAGGAAAATTAAAAGGCAAACAACCAACAACTATCATTTTAGCTATTTCTTCCCTGTCCCTCAATTTATTATACTTCTTCGCTATGTGACCGGTGGCTGGGTCCATTCTAGTTTGCGTTGACCCACCAACATCCCCACCACCTTTTGCAATATTTAACTCTCTTTTGTGATCTTCAGCTACATGTCTCATTAACGTACCCATACCCCTTACTTGCCTCCACTTCTATACTTATATATTTGTTGACAAACATTGCATTGCACCTTAATATCTGATATACGTTCAAAAAATTATCATGCAATACTAGTTCTTTTATGAGGTTTTGGGGCACTGGGAGGACGGGAAGGGAGATTAACTGATTCAGATCTAACGTTAGCATCTCCTACTGCGGGTGTCTCAGCAATATTTTCATTATCTTCATCTAAATTAACCGCATCTACTGCATTTCTTCTTCTATACCGTAATTTTTCTGAGCTTCTACATAATCTATATCGTGAGCACCTACACCTTTTCTTCCTCAAAAGGTGTACCAAGCGGTACCGGAGACGAAGGCACACAGGTATATCTACTACTTGAACTATCTCTACCGCTAGTAATTCGCTTTTTACTACCACTACCGCTTCCGGGACAAAAAACTTTTAACATCTTTAGTAGTGAGGTTTCTTAATTTATCCATAATATAAATTAAATTAAACTAAAAATATTCAAAATACACAAATATAATAAAATTAAATATTAAACAATTAATACAATAAATAAAAATTAAACGTAAGAGATGGAACGACAATACCAAATTTTGGAAGCATCCGAAGATTGCGACTTTAAAAACTTCCACTCGTACTTTGTAAACGAAAAATTAAAAAATTAAAGTGAACACTTTAAGAAATTAAATATATTGAATATTTGAGAATTGAGATTTGAGAGAGTGAAAAATTGTGTGAAAAATGATGTGAAGTTGTAGGGTATTTATAGATTTTTTTGGAGGATTAAAAAATATTTTTTAAAGTTTTTTTGTTTTTTAATAAATGGGTCCAAACTAGCCGTTTGGACCCAAAAACAATATAGTTATTGGGCCAATGGCTAGTTTGACCCAAAAGCCAAAATATCATTTTTTTTTTTTAAATTTTAACCGGCCCGGCCTGGCCCGGGCTTGGTCCGGGCCGTGTTAGCTGGGCCCATTTTAAAAAATAACCAGCCCGGGACCCAGAACCCTAAAGCCCTAGGACTTACCGGGTCAGGTTAGTTACGAGGGCCGGGGAGGGCCGGGTCGGTGGGCCCACTTGACACCCATAATTTTCATACATGCACAAGCTAAACTAGGATTAATCAAAATGGAACTCTTGCATGATCTCTTTTTGATAAATAATTTAAAAATCATATATGATCATTTATCACAAGACAATACATAAAAACTTTATTCATATTCGTCACTCCAAACTTATTGTTGAAAGGAAAGACACACAAAGACAACAACACTAAACATATTACTATATTAGTGTTGAAGGGAAAAGAAATACAAAGTTCACAACACTTCAAACACACACTAAACATAGTAGTGTTGAAGGGAATTGAAATACAAAGAGCATAACACTTCAAACACACACACACCATATAGAAGTGTTGAAGGGAAAAGAAGTACAAAGTTCACAACACTTCAAACACACACACACACACAAACCTTTGGATTTTGCAAATATTTAGAACTGTTTGAGGATATTGTTCATGGCAAAATGGAACATGTGCTGTATATTGCACCAGTGAAAGGGTTCGTCTTCTCCCAGCACCATTGACAGAAGGTAAAACCGCCGCAATCGGAATTTGAACTGCAATAAGAATAACAACTTCCCAAAACATTATTGAGAAGAAGCTTGTTTTGAAGCAATGTTGCTTCATACGGCAGGTCTCGTAGAGCCATCACTTGAAATTTTGAAGAAGTTTCACACTTATCAACTGCATATATATATTAATTATTATTCATGTAACAATCCCAGAACTATAATGTCGTCAACGTACATCAATATTAAAAAAACAGTGAACTTTGTTTAAACATCATTGAAAATCATTATGTTGAAATGAGAGATCAGACATGTTATATATAAAATATCTAGGCAAAGTTGGATGACGTTTGATTATATGTATAAAAAAATCTCCATGTTGTCTTGTTTTAGCAATGTACATAAAGTTAACCATAAAAATTCACTAAAATCAAAATAAATAATAGATCTGAATCCATAATTTTATATTAAATTCTCGAGCTGCCTCCAGTTGTAATGGCACATACGTATATATAATAGACCTATTTAACCAATTAAAAAACAATTATGCATATGACACCATTTGTAAAGCTAACGATAAATAACCTGTTACAATAGATTAAATTACAGTAATAACAATTCTTTTTTACTGTATTATTGATGTGTGTGTACATGTATATATAATGTGTTAATGTCTATGACAATTGACATGCAAGAAAGAAGAAAATTTAAGAGAAAAATGTTATGAACCTGTTGTTGTTGTCAAGAGAACAAGAAAGAAGATAGCAAACTTGATCATTGAGTTTTTGGCAGCCATTTGAGAATACTTTTGAATTAATTGCTAATCAAGAGAAGAAGAATGTTTATGAGGTGATTTTTTTTTCTTTGAGAAGGATCATATTTATAGGCCCAAAGGTATATTAGTGATAATTAAAATTTGGTGGCAACTTTAGAATCTCGAGATTCAAACAAGTCTATCTTTAATTGTAATTTTTTTTTATATATCTCTTTTTGACTTTTTGAATTATCAATTTTTATGGCTTAAAGTAATAATTTTTATGTTCGTACGTACTTTCCAATTACATACATTTTATTTTAAAAAAACTTGAACATTTCATGTTCAAATATTTTTCTATATTAAATTTTGAATTAACTTTAGTAAAATTTCTAACTAAGCCGTGCAAAACACACACATAACATATATAATCAAAATATATTTTCAGTTGAAATGTAAATTAAGAAAGAGGAGAGCTAGAGAGATTAATTATACATTCACCAGTAGTTGTTGTAGCTATGAAAGCAATTAGAAACTTTGGATATATTCTTTCTACTATATAATAAGTCACAATAAGTCAGTTGACTTGTTATAATTATAATAATAATTATGACAATAAGCCTGACATAAGCAGGCTGCTTATAGTTGACATGCTTGCTTCAGTTGCTTCAATTGTGATTTTACTATATTATTCCTAAATAATTATTATGAGTCGTTTATGTAGTAAAAAATTAAAAATATTTAATAAAAAAATAAAATAAATATTTATGACATGACTGCTTCAGCTGCTTCAATTGTAATTTTACTATATAACTTATAATTAATTATTATAAGTCATTTAAGTATTAAAAAATTAGTAATATTTGAGAAAAAAAAAAGGTAAAATAAATATAAAATGATAAATTATTTTTTGATATTTTAAATTAACTTGACGTCTTATATGGAATCACTTAAAAAAAATTCACAAGTATTTGTTATAATATTTTTACTATGTCACTTCTAATTAGTAGAATAGAAGAAAAAAATATTATAAATCACAATAATTAAAACTTGAATAATTTAAAATTTGAAATTGTTTTATTTAAGCAAACAATTTCCACTTCATTCCTTAATTCTTTTTTTTTTTCTTCCACTTCTTTCTATAATATTTGGGGAGAAAAAAAATTGTTCATCTTTCTCCAAAAATAAAAAAAAATTCTACTTCATTTACTTAATATCCCTTGGTTGATATTTTGTTTTGTATAAGGAAAATAAAGAAGAAGATTACACGGTAAAAAATTAAATCTTCATTAATATGATGAACGTTTAACCAACTAGTTGAACTATTAAAATTTTCGTCAAATAAATAATTTCTTTTTTTTTTCCTTTTAAAGAAAAGGAAAATAATCATCATACCCTTTGTCATTTACCTTCTTTTTTCCCTTTCATTTTCCCTACTTTGTTTCATTTCTTTTTTGGGTTTCTCACTGATGTTGATGTTCAATATTTATATTAAAGCTTGATTAATTTGAATTTATATCAAATAGGATTTCATTCAGGGATGATGTTCTCTAGCAAAAAAAAATTTCATATCCAAGACTCAAATCCGAGAACTCCAGCCTTATCATCCATGCACTACACCACATGCATACTTTGTTTCCTTTGTATGTTTCTCTCAAAGGAGCCCATAAACCCAAAACCTCTACTTCATTTTCTTAGTACACCTTTTTTCTCATTTTTCTTCTTTTTTTCCCTTCCTTTTCTCCCACAACTCAAAGAAAACATGAGTTCAAAATTAACACTACTATTATACTTTCTTCCACTTGTAATATTACTCAACTTTCCTTCAAGAATCAAAAGCCAAGAGTGTGTTTATCCATGTTATCCACCACCAACTGGTCCTACTGGAAACAACCCTCCACCAGCAACCACCACCCCACCCACCCCACCCCAAGGAGGGTATGTCCCAAACACCCCACCCACCCCACAAGGTGGAGGTTATGACCCATATCTTAATCCATCACCTGATTTTGTTAATGGTATAGCACCACCACCGCCAGAACCAATTGTGCCTTGGTTTCCTTATTATTATAGAAAGCCTCCTCACTCCGATCAAGTTTCATCATCATCAAGAATAACCAGCTGGAAGAACATCATGATGATTGTTACTAGTACTGCTCTCTCTTTGATTTTGCTTTTTTAGCAGGTTTTTTAAATGTTTGTGAGTGAACTTTTGATGTAATTAGTTGTTGTTAGGATTTTTAATGTCTCATTAGTTATCATCAGTTTCATTTTTTACTCTTGTGTACTGATTTTTATGTGAATAGAGAGTGTTCCTCTCTTTCTTGATTATGATGTGCAGAAAAAAAAAAAAAATATTTTTGGGTGATGAACAAATGGATGGATTATTTTGTTTTCACACCAGGTGAAATTTTGATGGAACGGTATGTATTTTTTTTTTAATTTTTATTAGAGGTTTTGAGCTTGAATTTAAAAAAATATATAATTATTTTTGAGATGGAGTGTGAGCTTTGAAAATGTAATTATCTTTGATAAGAAGCCTAAATTTCCAAAATATTGTTCTTTCTAGCAAGGAACGATTTACTTTGATGCAGAATTTTGATTTATTCGGAATTAATTAAGTTTTAATTATTATTATTTTCGTTGATTATTTTTTCTTTACATGCATGTTAAGAAATTATAAATAAAAATGTGATTTTATTAATTCACTTCTTAAAAGAACATTTTGGAAAATTTTATAAATAAGTATCTAGTAATAATTTAGAGAAGAATTAATTAAAAGGATAATAAAGAATAAATTTAATTAATATTAATTTTTTTAATATATCGATCATTTAATATGAGAGGGAGGAAGTATATTTTCAAGAGTCTTGGCTTTTAATATGTTTGGCAATTAGTTTGTGTTCTACATCGTTTTTTATTTATTGTATTTTTTCTAAAGAACTTAATTCTACTTGATTTCTCCAATGACACCATTTTTTTGTTTTCTTTTTCTCTTTTTCCTGGAATGTATTTTATATCTAAAAAGTAAGGGTAAAGTTGCATTCATTTTATTATTTTTAAACGTTACTTATGAAATTATACTGAATATATTATTGTTGTTCGTTTTCCTTTTTAATTTCTCCAATGACACCATTGTTTTGTTTTCTTTTTCTCTTTTTTCTTGGAATGTCTATCGAAAGGTAAAAATTTATACGCACCCAGTGTATACATCAAATTAATTTTCTTTACTATAGTTATGTAATTAAATTAAATAAAATACATATTGAGTAATCATGGTTAAGTAACAGGAACTTTAAATTCAAACAAATGACATGAATGTATTGACTTGGTGTATACATCGTGTGCGTGTAAGTTTTAGCCCGATCGATAAAAGTGTTTCTATCTCTAAATGGTAAGGGTAAAGTCGCATACTTTTTATTCTTTTCAAACATCACTTATAAAATCATACTGAATATGTTGTTATGTTGTTTCCTTGATTTATTTTGTGTTTTGTTTAGGTACAAGAACTAAGGACAAGTAACCTTCTACAGTATATTAAATTATAATATCCTTTTACACAACTGATGGATGTAAGTTATCATATTTTGAAAATACAATATAACTTATATACATCGACAGTCGAACAATATACGATGGCTCAGAAACACAAGAAAAGAAAAAAGACACCATAATTTTCTGTCTGTTTTTTTTTACTTTCAATTAATGGATGAACAAATAAACACAAATTAACAGGCTGTGAATGATTTATATTGGCCATTTAAAGAGAGTGATATTTCGTTTGGTAGCTTAAGGTGTTAAAAGGTCACAATCATATAACATATTCGATATTTTTTCTCTATGGTTTGTAATTAATACTCCCTCCATTTAAAAAAGAATGATCTACTTTCTTTTTTAATCCGTTTAAAAAAGAATGACCTTTCCCTTTTTGGCAATACTTTACTTTGAACTTTTCACATGACATGTTTAAGACCACAAGATTAAAGGGCATTTTAGTATATTTGACATAACTTTAATTTAGGACCACAAGATTCAAAAGTCTTCTTTATTATCTTAAACTCCGTATCAAATCAAACTAGGTCATTCTCTTTGAAACGGAGGGGTAAAAGACTTGACAGATTAGCAAGTATATTATGATGTTAATATCAAATTATGACATGAATTGATTCGATGATTTGTATGTGATGGCGATTCTTATGTAATTAAGTATTAAAATAAGTTAATAGAATATTATAAAGTACATGTATTTATTTAATTAGAAGAAATGAAATGACCAGATGTGCTTTACTGATTAGTCTCCATGAGAGATACCAATCAACTACCAACAATGGTGATCCTATTATCCGATTCTTGTAGTGGTGGTAGTGGGGTGGGGGGTGGGGGTGGGGGATACATTTATATACGCGAACGATGAATAAATAAATATATGATACTGATAGCATGTTGAATCTTTAAATGACACGGTTCACTCAATTCAACGTGATACTAAGTGTAACAAAGTCTTGAGTCAGGCCTAATTCTTTAATAATCACTTCAGTTCTTTTGTATTTCTGACGTCGACTCAAGGGTGTATCGTACTCAACCTTACCTTGCAATTCTGCCAGAGGCTATTTCTAAGACTTGAACCCGTGACCACCTGGTCATATGACAGCAATTACCAGTTGAACAAAAACTTTTAACATTTTACATAAAGTATGTTGATCTTTAATAGCACAACATTTGTGGTATATCAAGAACTTGGCTCAAAAACATTATCTATACGAAACTAGGTATAATTATATGCAGTATATCTAACAGAAATGCTAACCTACTCACTAAGTACATCATCTCAAATACGAGACCAATCATCTTTGCTATGTTGAGAATATAAAAATATTCACACCAACAACAACAACTAAATGATGATACATCTAGGAGGCAACACCAACGGCTAAACGACCCACTCTTGTACTATGGCTCAAGTCCACACTTCTAACATCCTTTCTTGTTGCATGGTTTTCTATTCTTCGTGCAAGAACCTTTGTTTTGTCTTCATCTTTAAAGTCCTTGTTCCTCCTGATAGAATCTGATGTTCTTGGTCTTGGAGAATTCGTGACCTGCCTTTTCTCTTGCTCTCTCTTTGGAGATATTGTTCTATTTGATTGGGTTTGTTTGGACATTTTTCTTGTTGCAGCTGAAGGCACGCTGCTATCTGATAACTCCGCTGAAGGATGAATAATTACTTCTGAAATCTATAGTGAATCAGCCATATTTAGACGTTCATTAGTGGAACATCTGTTATAAACTTCTGCCCTTAAACAACGAACAGTGTTCTCAGTTGCACTAGTAGCTCTAGCCCCTGCTGCAGTCGAAGGCCTGCTTTGTGGTTTAGTTTTACTTGCTAGCTCCTGAAAAAGTAATCAAAAGAGAAAGTTATATTACTAGGTCGTCGGAGTGAGAGGGAAAAATAATCACTTCAGAGGAGGATAAGAATGAAGACTGAGAGAGTACTAAATTTCAAAGCAAGTTTTATTGGTTTTATTTTTTTGAAAGGTAAAATTCATTTGTCCAAGAAAGGGGATTTGAGTCATAAAATGATAGGAGAGTGATTTCTTCTACCATAAACCAGTAAAAATAGCTTGTAAACAAATATACAAACAAGCTTTACTTTTCATGTGAGAACAGCAGGCTAAGTGCACGGAAGATTTGATGTTACCTAGTTTCAACATAGAAAATAACAGTTTTTCCCTCAGAACATCTAGAATTTCTCTCTTTCTGTCCATCATCCATCTGTCTCTGACTGCAGCTCTTGCTCCTGCCTCCTTCCAGCTCTGTCCATCCTTGTTTTTTCTGAGCGGCGACCAAGTTCACGGTAAAAGGCAGGCATGGGAGTTGCTTTGAAATTAAGATTTCTCCATAGCTGTTTGATCTCTGCTTCTTTGTTTTCCTACACATAGAACAAAGTAAACCAAACAAACAGTCAATATTTCTAGCTGCTGATAAAGTAATTGTCATCTAACGCTTGCCGATGTCATGTTACACTCCCTCGGTTTCTATTTGTTTGTCTTAATTTCCTTGTTAGTTCGTTTCAAAAGGATTGCCTCTTTTCTTTTTTGGTAACTCTGTAATTCCATGACTTTTAAAGAGCTAACATTTAACAATTAGCAACCTATGATTCTCCATATTAAATTGGACCTGTTTCCATTAGTCACAAAAATCAGACCCCGAATTTATTACCTATTTTCTCGCTTGGAGCTGACGTGTTTCTTCTTTTTTGGCATGCAGAACTGAAATCAATATCAAAGACTTCTTTTAGGTTTTATACGACGTTTGAACTTTATCGAGTAGATACAAGAAATTGGTCCTTTCCCCTTTCCTTTTCCTGGCCTGCTCTTCTGTTTTGAAGTGGAAACTAGATCCATTTTGTTTCACGACTGGTTGACATGAATTTACACTCTCCTTATCCTTGTACAACAATAATATGTCTAAGATATACGTTTATGAACACAATATGGAGTTAAAGCTCAAAATTTCTCCATGATATATACCTGTTTATACTTTGATATAATCTATGGCTAACTTTCTCTGTACAGGAAGCACGAGAAGAGACAACCTTTCTTGCTATTGGCTATTCTTCAGTGCTACATCATTCAATAATAAATGAGGTTGAGAAAAATAGGATGAATTAGTGCTACCAAAATATCCCACATTTTCAACATGGTAAAACAACATACCTTTTATGTTGATTAAGTACATTAGCTTTTGAACCCAAAGAAACCTGTATAAAGAAAGTTATCTGTTACCGTAAAATTCGATGATCAATTTAAGAATAACTAAAGAATAATCTAACTAAAAAGAAAGTTAAGTAATAGGTCAACAACATTGAAGATTCTCTTATTCAAATTTCAGCTCTGAAAGGATGTTAGGAAGTTGAAGTTTAATGAGAATCAAAGTTCCCAACCATGCCATTCCAGATAACCAAATTAAATTTGAACAAACCTGTTATCGGTGTACACCTTATCACCTAGACCAATGAGATTGAAACAACATAGGGCCCTAAGGAAGTATGCTGCATAACACGCATACCTAATGTCAATGAAATGAGCCCTAAAGGACGTCATAATAGGAGGACCAAGGTACTAGACGATCTATCTTGCCCTTTAGTATCAATGTTTCCTTCAATCAAGGATAGAAAGATAGAACTCCACTATTCTATTTTTTTTATTGGTTTTAACTTTTTTGAAAGGTAAAATCGCTTGTCCAACAAAGGGGATTTGAGTCATAAAATGACAGGAGAGTGCTTGCTTCTACCATAAACCAGTAACACAACTTGTAAAAAAATTTACAAACAAGCTTTACTTTCATGTGAGAACAGTAGGCTAAGTGCACTAAATTGATGTTACCTAGTTTCAACACAGGAAAATAGAAAATAACTGAAGAAATAGAAAGACACTTGTGAAAGGTGAAATTTGGCGATCTGAATGCTCATTATTTGAGACCTGTTATAATACCTTGGTTTTATCTGAGCGGTGGTTAGGTTCACAGTAGAAGGCAGGCATGAGAGTTGCTTTGAAATTGAGATTTCTCCATACTTGTTTGATCTCTGCTTCTTTCTTTTCCTGCACATAGCATAACATAAATCAAATGAACAGTCAACATTTCTTTTCCTACACATAGCACAAAGTAAATCAAACGAACTGCCAACATGAAGTAAATCAAACAAACAGTCAGCCAGTATTTCTAATTTTTGATAAAATAATTGTCATCTAACTCTTGCCAATGATATTTTACACACCCTCGGTTTCAATTTGTTTTTCATACTTTCCTTGTTAGTCCGTTTCAAAAAGATTGTATCTTCCCTTTTGTGGCAACTCTTTAATTCCAAATTTTCACATGACACAATTAAGACCACAAGATATATCACATGGCTTTAAAGACCTAACACTCAACAATTAGCAGCCTATGATTCTCCATATTAATTTGGACCTGT
Source organism: Capsicum baccatum var. pendulum (assembly GCA_030864225.1). Taxonomy (NCBI): domain Eukaryota; kingdom Viridiplantae; phylum Streptophyta; class Magnoliopsida; order Solanales; family Solanaceae; genus Capsicum; species Capsicum baccatum. The sequence continues at coordinate 14,614,156 of CM061557.1, read as the reverse complement.
TTTTGTTAGTCACAACAATCAGAACCCAGGTTTATTACCTGGGTTCTTGCTTGGGGCTGACATGTTTCTTCCTCTTTGGCATGCACTTTCTCCTCAATCTTCATAAAGAACTGAAATAAATATCAAAAACTTCTTTTAGGTTTTATACGACGTTTTATAAGAGACAAGAAATTGGTCCTTGCCTCTTTCCTTTTCCTGTCCATCTCTTCAGTTTTGAAACAGAAACTAGATCTATTCTGTTTCACGCCTGGTTGACATGAATTTACACTCTCTTTTTCCCTGTACAACAATAATATGTCTAAGATATATGTTTATGAACACAATATGGAGTTAAAGCTCAAAATTTCTCCATGATATATACCTGTTTACACTTTGATAGAATCTATGGCTAACTTTCTCTGTATAGGAAGCACGATAAGCGACAACCTTTCTTACTATTGGCTGTTCTTCAGTGCTACATCATTCAATAATAAATGAGGTTGAGAAAAATAGGATGAATCAGTGCTACTAAAATATTCCATATTTTCAACATGGTAAAGTAGCATACCTTTCATTTTGATTAAGTAGATTAGCTTTTGAATCCGAAGAAACCTGTATAAAGCAAGTTATCTGTTATCATAAAATTGGATAATCAATTTAAGATAAATGAAGAACAATCTAACTAAAAGAAAGTTAATAGTTCAACAGAATTAAAATAGCAAGTTTACTCATCTGCATTGAAATATGAAGATAACACTAAGCCTAAACCTGATACAAACCTTTGGATCATTAAAAGCTGAATTTCCAGCACAAACATTAAATTTTGCTTCAGCTTCCAGACATTCAGGAACACTCTGAAGAACATCGAAACTATTGGTATCTTGTTCAGTTTGGGGCTAGAATGGCAACGTATACTATCTTCTTCGCCACATTCTATGACTTCAATGTCTCCGTTGCTTGATCCTTCTCCCCCACATTCTGTGACTTTGATGTCTCCGTTATTTGATCCATCAAAACTCTCCTTAAAGCGTACAGAATCACCAACCTCATTCACTCACTCAGAATCTCCATCATAGCCTGTATTCTCGGCTTGATACTTTCCATTCTTCGATAAATGGGTTGAGCTATCATAATTTTCATCAAAGCATGCAGAATGGCCAACTTCATTAACATGATCAAAGCGCCCCACATAACCTTTATTTTCACTAGCCCGATACTTTTCATTCTCCAGTAAAGTGGCTGCTCTGTCATAATTTTCAACAAAGCATGTAGAATGGACAATCTCATTAACATGCTTAAAGTCCTCCTCATAATCTGTATTCTCAGATCCATCATTACTAGCTTGAGAATCAGCCCCATCCTGACAGTCGGATGAACTCTGGCTTAGAAGTGCCCTTTTCTTAAAAAGCTCCTCAAAATATGCCTTTTTCTCAGTTACAGAGTCTGGCTTGATGTATTTATCAATCTCTTTAAGATACCTGTTGTGTGTGAAAGAAGACCTCATCTCCCAACATAAAGCTTCATTCTTAAATCTACCGAATAAGATAGGTCCAGATTGCCACGAATCTGCCTGTCAATTTTGGTAAGTAAATAAAGATCAAGTAGAAAGTAAAAGAGTCACATAGATTTAGTTCTCATGGAAAATCTTCATTTCCCCCTAATGGTCTAATTTGTAATGTCTCAAGTAGTGTATCCTAACATGCTTAAACAGACAATCTTATGAGATAACGAAACTCTCAAAATCTTTTCCACTAAAAGTTCAGCGTAACAAAGCCTCAACCAATGAGTACGTATGTTTCCTAGAAAATACCCAAGGCAGGATTTGAAGTAACATACGAAGAAGTTGAAAGAGGTTCAACATCCCAATTAACTAAAGCATAAGAACAAAAAAAATTTCTAATAAATCCAGCAGCAACATATAAGAGAACAATACAATTGAGAACAAAAAAATTAACCATAGAAATGCATTTGAAAATGACAGTAACAAAGAGTAAGATCCAATAGAAGCTTTACCTGAAAACTAAGACTAAATGGTCCTTCAATACCACCTGCCATTTCAAGACTGATCCTTCTTTAAAGCACCTTCCTGCATTTTCCAAAAACAAAATCTTACAACTCTAGCAAAAACAAAATAACAAAAAACCAAACACCCTATCACTTAAAAATACAATCTTTTCACTAAACATCATCAAAATAGACCAAAATGAATCCTGTAGATACCAAAATCTTAAAAATCTGGAAAAAAATAAAAAAAGAAAAATCAAACACCCCATCACTTAATAATAGTCTTTTCACTATTCCATATATAAACATCATTAAAATGGATCAAAGAAATGGAATTATACAGAGAGAAAAGAGTAAGAAAATCTCAAAATTTTGAAAAAGGCATCACAAAACAAAAAATCAAGACTCCATTACTTAAATCTTGAATCTTTTCAGTATTCCATACATAAACATAATCAAAATGAACTAAAAATGAAATTTTACAGATAACACAATCTCAAAATTCTGAAATATGCATCACAAAATAATTAACACCCCATCACTTAAAAATTAATTTTTTTTCACTATTTCATACATAAACATCATCAAAATGGACCAAAAATGAAATTTAACAAATAAAAAAGGACAAGAAAATTATAATTTTTAAAGGAAAAAATTGATAGAATCTTGAAAAGGGGTTGTAAAAGAAGCAAAATTGAGACAAGAAAACTTATTTAGAGTAGAGAAGATTCACTACTATGCTTAGAAGAAGGGAGTTATTTTTAGTGACAAGGACAATGGAGGGAAAGCGAATGCTGAAATTTTGTCTCATTTGATTTTGTATTTATAGTTGAAAAAAAAATTGTATTTATAGATGGAAATGATTAGTTTTGGTTTAAATAATTAAGTAGATCTTAAACCAAAATAAATCACATCTACATCCTTCTTCTAGTTTGGTAATATTGTAAGAAAGGATCAATTGGTTTGTAAATTAGATCTATCTCCCTTTTATTTCGCTCCAGCTTGATTTGATTGTAAATTTTAAATAGTAGTCTAATTGGATTTTGTATTTATGAAAATGATTAGTTTTGATTTAAATAATTAAGTAGATCTTAAATCAAAATAAACTGCATCTACATCCTTCTTCTAGTTTGGTAATATTGTAAGAAATGACCATTTGGTTTATAAATCAGACCTACCTCCCTTTTATTTCGCTTCTACTTGATTGTAGATTTTAAAATTTAAATTTTTAAGATTTAAGATTGTAGTCTAATTGGATTTTGTATTTATGAAAATGATTAGTTTTCGTTTAAATAATTAAGTAGATCTTAAACTAAAATAAACTGCATCTACATCCTCTTTCTAGTTTGGTAATTTTGTAAGAAATGACCAATTGGTTTGTAAATTAGACCTACCTTCCTTTTATCGCTCCCGCTTGATTGTAGATTTTAAAATTTGAAGTTTTAAAATTTAAAATTGTATTTGAAGATTAGATTTTGAAAATTTGATTAATTTTTATTGTCAAATATCTATTGATCATAAATTTTGATAATTGAAAATTGAAAATTGTATTGAACTTGGAAATATTTGAAGATCAGATTTTCATAATCTGATCAAATTTTATGGTCAAACATATATTAATTTGTTGATGTATTTTAAAAATTCTTTTCTAAATCTCTAGTCAAACGGTAGCTTAGATTTGCATTATCATATACAAATACCTTTGTTCACTTATTTATTTTTTAAAATTTATTTATTTCTAAAACCTTTTCTCGCTTATTTATTATTTTTTCTAAAAAAAAATTATTTATTACTTGAAAAATAGTTGGATCAAGAAAGGCAATCTGATTTACCAATTTGTTTGTAAATTAGACCAACTTACCTTTTATTCGCTCACGTTTGATTGTAAATTTTGAAACTTAGTTAGGACTCTTCCACATCCTTATTACAAGTTATTACATCCCTGGTAAGGACGAAGAATTAACCTCAATAACGACGTTCAGTCATTTTATACATAGTACGAGTGGAATTTAATTGTCACACAAATGGTCACAGCATTTGGATGAAAAGTCAGTGGCAAGAAGCTATCGTATGCTGAATATCAAATGAAAAAACTAAAACAATTGAATAAATGATAATCATTTTCATTGTAACTAGTATTAGTACCCGCACGATGTGCGGATAATATTTAAGTAAAAGTAATCACTAAATAGAGATAGATTAAAAAAATAATTTAGATTTATAAATTTATCAAATGAGTAATAGCATAAAAAAATATTTCATTGACCAATAAATAAATCAACATTGACTAATGAAATGTAAGTCTCCATCTCCTATCAATTATAGTTTGTTGAATAGTTCATAACAAATAATTCATAATAAATCATTTCAAAGTGAAAAGCAAAAGAAAATAAAATTAATTTGAAAATATTTACTTATATACGAATATTGAAAGGAGTCTAAATATAGAGAAAAAATATTATCATTCTAGTTATACCATTTATAACAATTACATTTTAGCCAAAATAGAATCATAAAGATACCAAATATAGAAAAGTGATAAAAGTTATCTCTAAAAATTTTAAAATTTTTAACAAATAAATCACAATAATCTCAAGCAAGATCTTGCAATTTCTATTTTTCATTTGCATCAAAACAATTGATATATTTTTCTTAATTTTATAAACAGATTCGTTATTTAGTGATACTATGTTACCGAAAATTTGTATTAGGATAAAGAAATCATTAAAGTAATAAGCTTGTTTTTCTCAAGAAACAAAAACGTTATGAATAATTAAATTAATTTTTGACAGATAATTTTCTTGTTTCGAACCTATATTGTTATAATGAATAATTAAAGTCATTTTTGACAAATAATTTTCTTGTTTCAAACCTATATTATTTGAATATATAGTGAGTTTCTCATAGGTTTCTTCTTCTTGAAATCTCATTTTTAATTAGTGACAACATTCCTTCAACATGTTGATCGTTTCCTCTACCAAATATGATATTAAATAATGATTAATAAAAAAAAAAAAAATCATCTTTGTATCAAAATTATGCAAGACCTCAAAATAATATATAATTAAGAAATTATATTATTCATAGTACAATTTATATTTGTATAAAGAGATTTGAAAACTAAAAGACTTATTTTTCTCGAGAAAGAAAAATCATTACGAATAATTCAAATCATTTTCAACAAATGATTTTCTTGTTTCAAATCTATGTTATATTGCGATTACATTGTTCAACATCCTCATAAGTATATTCTTCTACTGAACTCTCATTCTGAATTATTGATAGCATTCCATCAATGTGTGATCCGTTATTATGTCGAAACTTTTATTTTTAAAGCCTGAAATTCATGAAGAAAAATCTAAATTAATATTTAGCAAATTATTGAAAATTCTTATTTCTACATACTCATAATGAAAAACTTGAGAAATACCCATGAGAAAGAGAAAGAGAGAGAGAGAGAGAGAAGAAAAGTGTAACAAATATTTTGTGTTATTCAATGACTATAAATAACCATATGAGGTCAAATTTTCCATATAATAGAAATAAAATGTAAACTATAAATTAACTTTTTCAAATTAGCACACAAATTAACTTAAATTATGAAATTTAAGATATTTATTTTTTCAAAATTTAACTTTTCCATGTAAACATCACTGAATTGATATAAACAATATTTTGAAACCTGATAAATTAATTAAATAACCCAAAAATATTGTAATATTGTATTTCTTTTATCTCTAAATCTTTTTTTAATACATAAGAAATACTAAAGTCATACAATAATCTCCTTTCTTTTCATAGTCTAAACTTACCATTTAAAATCGTTTCATTTGAATTAATAAGATCATAATAGATTGTACAAAATCAGTTAATAAATGATATATATTTCCATTAAATAAATAAAGTGTGATATAACTGTAATAAGACTACACAATCAACTAATTAATTTCACTTAATTAGATTAAATTTTATGATCATAATATATTGACTAAAGTTCCTTAAATTTAATTTTTTAAATTTTAAAATATATTTATGGATAAAGTAGTAGTCAATGTTCGTTGTTTTTATTAATCAATATATGATATCAATTACGGAACTTTGCATATATTCTTTATTAAAAATAATTGTTAATATAAACTGATTTTTACCGCAATTTAATCGAATTAATTTGATAACAATATAATTATTATTAATATTCTATATTTGTTAACCATAAATTTGTCCTAATTTTATAGCTTGATTATATTTAATTAATCTACAATTACATAAAGGACTCAAATATGGAAACAATTGATATTAATTACCTTTATAATTTCAAAAATTTAATCCCATGAATTCCTCATATTCTTATAGTTTGATTATATCAAATTGATATTAATTACCTTTATAATTTTGGGAAGAATTTTTAAAAGGTAACGATTATTTTTTTTTCTAATTGCTGATTTATTTATCAAAAATTTCTTATAAATTTATAATTTGATTATAGTTAATTGATTATTTAATTATCTTTATAATTTGCTAAAAACTCAAATAAGGTAACAATTAGTTTTTTCTCAATTACAGATTTTCTTATATTCAATCTTTTATTGTTTTACTAAAATAGTTCAAATTTAATTGTTTTGAGGCATGACATCTTTTTGTCCATAAATATTTTTTAATACATAAGAAATACTAAAGTCATACAATAATCTCCTTTATTTTTATAATACAAACTTACCATTTAAAAATTATTTCATTCGAATTAATAAGATCATAGCAGATTGCGCAAAATCAATCAATTAATTATATGTATTTTTATTAAATAAATGATGTACGAAATTGTTGTAATAAAACTATACATAAACTAATTAATTTCAATTAATTAGAATCAATTTTATGATCATAATATATAGACTCAAGTTCTTTAAATTTAATGTTGTAAATTTTAAAATATATTTATGGCTAAAGTAGATTTTAAAATATATTTATGGCACAAAAATGTTCTTTAAATTTAAATTTAATGTTGTAAATTTAAATTTTATGATCAACTACTTTCGGTTTTTTCGGTTTTTCTCGTTTTTTTTTATAATCTTTATTTTTTACAATTATATTGTGATTGAAGTTTAGATCAAGTATGTTTTCATTCATGCACTAATGAAAAACCACAATTATGAAAAATTGAGGAGGAAAAACTCTCTTGAAACTAAAAAATAAGATGAAGAGTGAAAAGTTTAGGTTTTAAGTTTATATTGGATTTTGGATCATTTATTAGCAATTAATGGATAAATATTACAACTTAAAAGCCCAAATATGAATATATATATATATATATATATATATATATATATATATAATCGTAATACAAATATGGTTTAAATTGATGCGTCTCTCTTATTCTGTGACAACAAGGGAAAAAGGTACACAAATGTAAAAGTGATACCATCAACCACTTGAAATTGGAAAACATATATGTGTATGTGTTTATGTTTACATTATTACATTAAAGTGTGAATTTTTTTTTAAACGTGATTTGAACTTTTACACTTTATTAAAAATCTCCGCAATAGATAAAATTATTTAATTTTAAATAATCAAACGTTACACGTGCGAGACATGTGGGACTAAACTAGTATATATATATATATATATATATATATATATATATTATGTCGGCTTGATTTTTTTTTGGTTAACACCAAACCAAACTATAAGTCGATTTGTTTTCTCGGTTTGGTTTGACTTAAGGCTGTCTAACGGGCCGGGCCGGGTCAACCCGGAACCGGCCCCCTCTCTCTTACCGGGTTCCGGGCCGGTTACGGGCCGGTTTTGGCCTTAACCGGGCCGGGTCGGGCCAGGCCGCACAGTAAAAAAAATAAAACCCACCCGGAACCGGCCCACTTAACCCAATCCGGTCAAACCCGCTAAAACCCGGTCAAACCCGGTCAAAACCGGTCAAAACCAGATAAAAACCGGTCAAATATACACTATATATACGCTATATACACAATCTATACATTAAATATACACTTCTATAGAAGATATATACAATGTATACATTAAATATACACTTCTATAGAAGATATATACACGTGTATACGCACCATTCAATGTATATATACTACTACCTATAAAATATACTACATTATATATACATTACAATATGTATAGATATACTTATATACTAATTTATAAAACATATACACATGTATAGGTTAAATATACACTTCTATAGAAGATATATACACATGTATACGCACCATTCAATGTATATATACTACTACTTATAAAATATACTACATTATATATACATTACAATATGTATAGATATACTTATATACTAATTTATAAAACATATACACATGTATACGTTAAATATATACTTCTATAGAAGATATATACACGTGTATACACACTATTCAATGTATATATACTACTACTTATAAAATATACTACATTATATATACATTACAATATGTATAGATCTACTTATATACTAATTTATAAAACATATACACATGTATAGGTTAAATATACACTTCTATAGAAGATATATACACATGTATACGCACCATTCAATGTATATATACTACTACTTATAAAATATACTACATTATATATACATTACAATATGTATAGATATACTTATATACTAATTTATAAAACATATACACATGTATACGTTAAATATATACTTCTATAGAAGATATATACACGTGTTTATGCACCATTCAATGTATATACACTACTACTTATAAAATATACTACATTATATATACATTACAATATTTATAGATATACTTATATACTAATTTATAAAACATATACACATGTATACATTAAATATACACTTCTGTAGAAGATATATACACGTGTATACATTAAATATACACTTCTGTAGAAGATATATACAAATGTATACATTAAGTATACACTTCTGTAGAAGATATATACACGTGTATACATTAAATATACACTTCTGTAGAAGATATATACAAATGTATACATTAAGTATACACTTCTATAGAAGATATATATAATGTATACATTAAATATACACTTCTATAGAAGATATATACACGTGTATACATTAAATATACACTTTTATAAAAGATATATACACATGTATACATTAAATATACACTTCTATAGAAGATATTAAAACTTTAAATTGATAAATAAAAAAAAATAAAAAACAACAACTAAGGAGTGAATGAATTTGTGGAATTTTATTGATTGCAAAATGATCCAAAATTTATAATTTACATGAATGAAAAATCTATAAATTATGCATCATTTTTTCCAACTCATGCATGTTAATATTAATTGGAATTTGCATAGGATAGTCGAAGTCAACGGGGGCAAACCCATGCATTGGACTTGATTCTGTTGAGTTCTCCCGTGAAGTCATTATTTCTTCAAGTTTGAGGTCGTCGCTTGGCTCTGGTTCCATTCCTTGGTTTCTTCTTTCTGCTCTAATCCAGTCTCTAAGGCAAACTAAAACATTCATTGCGTTGCTTCCCAATGAGTGTCGGTTGTCTCCAAGCTGCTGTCGTCCCTGACTGAAGGCGCTCTCTGATGCAACGGTTGACATTGGAACATTCAAGATATCTCTGGCTAATCTTGAAAGTACAGGATATTGTGATTCATTATTTCTCCACCAATCCAGCGAGTTGATCCGTCTTCTGCGATCCTCTGGTGGCGTCCGCAGATAATATTTCAGCTCCTCCCGATAAGTTGATGTGTAAGCTCTGTCATCCACACTGTTCCAACAAGATAAATCATAAAACGAATCAGGAAAACCACTATGTGCCGACCTTTTAGAAGATGATGGCTCCTCGGGAGGATGAGGAGCGACAGTTGGACTGATATTTGTAGGTACGGCTGAATCAAATAAATCAGCATAGTGATTATATAATTTGTCTATATAATCTTTTGCATCAGCCGTAGCCGTCCACAAATCAGGCTGCTCTTGTTCAGACTCACGGTTAGTATTTATTTCTAAGTTAGTATAAATAAGCGTACTAAAGTGACACATATGATTAAATTTCATGCAAGGATTTAAAATAGCACCAATCATGTAAATAGGGGGAATCGGGAAGAAATATTTTTTAAATTTCGTAAACATAGCGCCAACAGCTTCTTTATAACCTTCTTTATTTTTATATTGTTGGAGCAAACCAGAAATATCGGCTATATATGCCAAAATATTACAAACAGTAGGATAGTATGCACCGGAAAATTCAACCGTAGCTACATAAAATTTTTCTAAAAATTTAACAAGATCATTAATTATAACCCAATCAGAATTATGTAACATGCAATCAGCAGAATCAGCAAAAGAACCACAGTGTTGGTTAAAAGTTAGTGTAATAGGAATTCTATATTTATAACAAGTTTTTAAAAATTCATACGTAGAATTCCATCTAATATCAATTTCCTCAGGCATTAAAATCGGTGTAAGTCCATTTTCTTGACATTTAACTTTAAATTCTTTAATTCTCGCTCTACGATTATTTCCTTGAATGAAACCTACGGCAAGACGAATTTTTTCAATATAAACCTCAAAAAAGTCAAGACCATCTTTTACAATTAAATTGTAGATATGACATGCACACTTAATATGGAAAATTTCAGGAAAGGGTGGAGATAACGTAGATTTTATTTTTGTTATAGCATTCTTGTTGTTAGAAGCATTATCAAAAGCAATACATAAAATTTTATTTTCTATACCATAATATCCGGCAATTTTAATAATAGAATCAGAAATAAATTGTCCAGTATGCTTGCGATCTTCATCATATAAAAAAGCAAGAATACGTTTTTGCATTATGAAATTACTATCCATCCAATGACAAGTAACAGTTAAATAATCATTTTTATTAACAGCACGACCAAGATCAGAAGTTAGGGACAATCTACATTGAATATTTTTTAAGAATGTTGATAAATAAAAACAATATTGTGAATGGAGTTTAAAAATATCAGACCGACAAGTAGTTCTAGGAATACCATTAAACATAGGATTATAAATTGCTTGTATATAACGGATAAAAGCATCAGAAGAAGGAAAAGTAAAAGGCAAACAACCCACAGCTACCATTTTAGCTATTTCTTCCCGGTCCCTCAATTTATTATACTTTTTCGCTACTTGACCGGTTGTTGGGTCCATTCTAGTTTGCGTTGACCCACCAACATCCCCACCACCTTTTGCAATATTTAACTCTCTTTTGTGATCTTCAGCTATATGTCTCATTAACGTACCCGTACCCCCTTGCTTACCGCCACTTCTATGCTTATATATTTGTTGACAAATATTGCACTGCACCTCACTATTTGATATACGTTCAAAAAATTGCCATGCAATACTAGTTCTTTTACGGGGTTTTGGGGCACTGGGAGGACGGGAAGGGAGATTAACTGATTCAGATCTAACGTTAGCATGTCCTACTGCGGGTGTTTCAGCAATATTTTCATCATCTTCGTCTACATTAACTGCATCTACTTCATTTTCTTCTTCTATACCGTAATTTTCTTGAAATTCTACATAATCCATATCGTGAGCACCTACACCTATTTCTTCCTCAAAAGGTGTACCAAGCGGTACCGGAGGCGAAGGCACACGGGTATATCTATTACTTGAACTACCTCTACCGCTAATAATTCGCTTTTTACTACCACTACCGCTTCCGGGACAAAAATTTTTAACACCTTTAGCAGCGAGGTTTTTTAATTTATCCATAATATAAATTAAATTAAACTAAAAATATTCAAAATACACAAATATAACAAAATTAAATATTAAACAATTAATACAATAAATAAAAATTAAACGTAAGAGATGGAACGACAATACCAAATTTGGGAAGTATCCGAAGATTGCGACTTTAGAAACTTCCGCTCTTACTTTGTAAACGAAAAAATAAAAAATTAAAGTGAACACTTTAAGAAATTAAATATATTGAATATTTGAGAATTGAGAATTGAGATTTGAGAGAGAATGAGATTTGAGAGATTGGAAAATTGTGTGAGAAATGATTTGAAGTTGTAGGGTATTTATAGATTTATTTTTAGGATTAAAAAATATTTTATATTTTTTTTTTTTTTTTTTTTTAATGAAATGGGCCCAAACTAGCCGTTTGGACCCAAAAACGGTAATATTACCGTTGGGCCAACGGCTAGTTTGGCCCAACAGATTTTTTTTTTTTTTTTTTTTTTTTTTTTTTTTATTTTTTTCGGTTACCGGGCCGGGCCGGGCCGGTTAACCGGCGGGCCTGGACCGGGTTGGTCCGGGCCGGGTTAACCGGGCCCAATTTTTTTAAAAAACCGGACCGGGACCCGGTACCCTAAAGCCCTAGGGCTTTCCGGGCCGGGTCAAACCGGTCCGGTTTATAGATACGGGCCGGGTCGGGCCGGGCCGGGCCGGGTCAGCCCGGCCCGTTTGACACCTTTAGTTTGACTTGACAATCTTTATCTTTCTTAGATTGGGAGTTCTTCTTAGGATTTCCGCCAAAAAAGGAGAGAAACTAAGGGCAAGAGTCTGCAAGTTGTTGAGAAACAACGGTTGTTCTCGATGATATCTCAAATGTACGAGTTTAGATATCACCCAAGAGAAATTGGAATTGATTGAAAATACGTCCAACACCTTAAGCAGCTTGAAGTGCGAAACAAATTGTGGCGTTCGATATACTTGAAAAGAATTGCCCGTAAAAATCAAGCTGTGGATTGTCTTAGTTGTAATACCACTCCAATGCCTTGGAACATATAAATGCTTCCAATGAGTACCAAGTGAAAGAAGCATCACTCTCCGTGGATAAATATGTATGCCTTCTGAGAAACTGTAGTCATTATCATTCAGTACATGCATGAAATTCTCAAATTGACCTTCTCTAATGCACAGTTGTCGAAGGAGATCGTGAATTTTGCAAGTTTTCATCCTTCCATCAGGCTTTCGTGTACCAGCCAAAGTTAAACTTCTATCAATTAACTCATCTAAGTACTCCTCCGCCACCACTTCTAACCTTTTATTACTTCTTCCCTTTACGAATAGCTCAGCAATCCATAGCCTAATCAACTTCGAAACAATAATCTCTATATCTTCAGGAAAACCTCCAACATAGAGAAAACAAGCCTTCAAATGTTGGGGCAAGTAACGGTAGCTCAAAGAAAGAATTGATTGGCACTGTTCAGAAACCGTGTACCAAAGAATGAGTTCAGATTTTCCTCAACTTTCTTCCAATTACTGTGGGTCGGGTCCATCTTGCAAAGAAGTCCAGCAATGACAACAATCGAGAGACGTAGTCCTCGACATTGTTGTATGATATGCTTCCCTATTTTTATTAGTTGTGGAGGGCATGGATCTGTTTTGAACAGTATTCCAGTAAATAGATTCCAACTATCATCTAAACTAAGAAAAGAAAATCAGGACTTGCATAATCAGCTACATAGTTGAGGCGAGTAGTTAATAGAATTCGACTTTTATTGTTGTCATTTGGAAATATTCTTCGCATTTGGTCCCAATCCTGAGTACTCCAAATATCATCTATTATCACAACTACAAATCTCCTACCTTTTAGACCTCTGTATGCAACCTCTATTAGTTGATCATTGCTCATTTTTTGATTGTTATCATCAGTCCTATTCCGTATAATCGAAGAGACAAGTTCAAGAAGCATTTGTCTCTCATATATACTTCAGAGATGGTAACCCATGCAAGTTTATCAAATCGACAACGAATGGATGGATTATCATAAACTTCTCTAGCAAGAGTTGTCTTACCAATACCACCCATACCAACGAGTGATATGACAGTTTGGTCATTTGGTTGGTCGGTGAGGCGATCTAGTATGGTGTTGAATTCATCCTTCATCCCAACAAAAGTATTTTGCTCGGTTGAATACTTTCTTGATGTGTCAAGACTCGAGCCTAGGCCCTAGCCGTGACGAGCATCCCGAACCATGAAGGCCCGGAACACCCATTCTCTATCTGGTTATCATGCACAACATTTATAATCATAATAAAATGTGGAATTTAAACTGAGTACGGAAAACATGGTCAAGTCCTGCAATATTTCTGAATAATACTACCTGACATCAGTCTGCGAAATCTCTACTAAGAACACAAACATCTGTTTGAAAAGAAACTGGGACAAGGCCCCCAGTAAACCAAAAACATAATAAATAAGATAATGTCTGCCATAATTAGGCCTTCCGAATAATAGAAGGCTCACCACTGTGAGATCAAGTCTGCAAATCCGAAAAATGTCTACTGAGTAGCTGGACCCCTAGACTGTACCTCAGAACCTGGAAGGAGGGGGGTCAGCACAAAAGTACTGGCACGCGAAGCAATCCAAAAATAGTATAATGGAACATACATACATATATATAAGTGAAAGCAATTTTTCATCAAGACATCCTGTATAAAACTGTTTCTGAAAAATACATGGGCACTTTCTGAAAACATGCAACCTGTCTGTTCATTTCAAATCATGATCTGTGTTTTACTTCTGAGTTAGGTGGTGTTCCCCTACAAGTCTGAATATTCCACGGGCTGTATGGAATCCGCCATTGACTCGGCGGGGAAGCCCCCAACCCAAGTGTACCGCAAGGGTTGGAGTCTCTGAGTCTGATACGCCACAGGACATTTAAGTCAGCGCATAATAATATACCCGTGTCGGCAAACCACGGTTTTAGGCAATGAGTCGCTTGAACTCAAGCCCTCTTCGGGGAACCATCTAACATCTCTGTATGCCCATTTTTAACCTTTTCTGAACATGCATCATTCTGAAATTTCTAAATCAAGAAAGTCTGAAATGTCTGTTAGTCTGAGTCTGATATGACATTAGTCTGAATTGGTATTGTCATACCAAGACCTTGCAAGTCATGATTTTTCTGAGCCATAAGGTACTAAGCAAAAGCTTTCATTCAAAACATAGTTTAGACCACCCAAAACATGCAACTGATGTAAAGGATTTCATATTCCGAACTTAAAGTTCTGCAGAAATTTCATCAAACATATGGTGGTCATGTGCATTTTGGCAAAACCATGCATTCTTTCATTACATGCATATTAAACATTCACAATCCTCTCTTTCGTTTTCAAGAATCGTATTCCAAACATAGCAAAAGTCAAAGCACTTCATATCATAATTTCTTTTCTTCAAGATGTCTTTCAAAACAACTTATATTACGTGAAACATGGAAAAATTTACATTAAGAGAGGGGTTCCATGAAAATCATGTTTTAAATTCATATATTTCAGGACAAACACATATATACATATACATATAATTTTCAAACCACTTTGGGGGAAAGCCAAAAGGCCAAAACAATAACATTAAAGCTTCTAAAACATGAGTATGCACATGAATTCGAAAACCCGATACTTAAAACATGATTTCTATGCCCATGAGATTTTAGGGAAAACCCCGCGTACCTCTATTTCCAAGGATAATAGATGTTTTTTGAAGCTTGCGGATTGGTGATTCCGAATATGTAATTATCTTTGAAAACTTACGGTCGAATCTTGAACTATTTGGGTTTTTATTTTGAAACCCTAAGGAGAATTCTTGAGCAATTTTGAGGAAAGCATGTGTATTATGGAGTTTGAGGGATTAAATCCCGTGTTGGTGGTATATATAGGGGTGGAGGATGACCAAAATACCCCTGAGGAACAATTAAGGTCAAATCTGTCCCTCAGTTGATAGTTTGATAGGCTGGAGTAAATCGATTATAACTTTTTACTCATATTTTCAAATTGGATTAAACCAACTGCATTTGAAAGAGGACTCAAATATCTTTCGTTTGATATATTATAGCTCACACAGTTCATTATATACAGGGAGTTATGATCGTTTAAAGTTGACCCTGAAATGCTGAAAAACTGGGCAACAGGCTATGCGTTTTGCTACTGTTTTGAAATCCAAACGCAGCCTTATGCATTCCGAAAAATTCCAAAACTTATCCGAGATGTACTATGATATTTCCCGATCGTAACGCAATTTGAAAATCTAAAAATGAAGGTCGGGAAGGTCGAGAAGTTGTATCCCGAAGGTTGCCAGCTAAGAATGAGTCTAAGTCATTTCAACACTTAGAAAAATTTTAAAACTTAAGTCTAAAGCTCAGAAATTACAGTCTAATACATGCATGACTTTTAAGGGGCGTTACATGATGATGATGAATAAGTAGTTGCTTCTGCTGATTTGGTAAATTCGATCTGCATCACCTCTATCTTAAGAGACTCAAGTTCTTTTTCCACCTTTTGCAGTTCATCATTGAAGGATTTACAAGCCCTTTCTCGTTTATATCGATCTGCTAGAGTGATTATTCTTCTAAAGCTTGAGTCAATTCTCTCTTCTGCTTTGTAGACTACATCTCTGATCTTCTTTTCTAAAACCTTGAGATTTTCAGTATCATTGACTTCATTAGTAGTATCCTCAAGAAAAACTTGAAGAGCACATAGACTTTGATAAACAGATTCAACATGTTGTTGTAGTATAGAGGTTCCACAAATCAAAGATGATTTAGAGTGCAGGAGTTTCTGCAGTGTATACATAAGTGAAGAAAGAGCCGCATAAGCCATTACTTTGCTATGATTTTTGTGTTTCTTTGCTTTCTTTTTTCTGTGACCACTTGACTTATTAGTCAATCATGTAATGGTGCTTTCTTTAATAAATTAAGTTGATGGATTGACAGCTAGTTTGTTGACAAATGACCAGACTATGCTGTCTACTTTAGACTACTATTATTACAACTAATTCAGTTTTTCACCAACCTTGCTTCCCCTACATCAAAATCTATAACCATGACAAAACTACACTACTAAAACAACTTTAAAATGCTATTTATGTGGAATTTTGATATTAATTAATGCTATGTTGCATCTACATCATTGCATGCATAAATTCTCCTGTATGTTGCGATTAACGATTAAAAGTTTAGCAGTTTAATTGTGAGACAAGGTGTAGTGCACTGACTTTTTATCATTATCTTTAATACAGACACTAATGGATCGTTTTGTTCGCTGACAAAATTATTTTTGGGATTATAGTGCAAGGATTAATGATCCCTGGGTTATTTAGTACTTACGATGGGATAAGGAGTGTACATAATCTAAAAAAACATGTTTGATGTTAAACTAGGTAAACTTTGATAAGACTAAAGTTTGTTTTGTTGGTAAACATAATGTTCCAACTTCTTTGAAGGTAATGCACACAAGCAAATCAATTATCCAAATATCAAACATTCCAGGGATCTATAAATACTGTAAAACTTGAATACAAAAAACAAAGATGAACTCCCTATAGTAGTTTTAGGGAAAATGATAAGACATACATTTCATTTACTCAATGTTAACACCACGAACATCGGGAGATTTTTCAATTATCACAGAGCTAGTAGTTCTTGTCACAATCGTTCTCCACTGCATCAAAACCATATGAAAGAATTCTGTTAGCGCTTCATTGCACGACGACTCAACTTTCTACATTACACTTCTATATCAAACACATCTTTTTGTATCTCTAGAGAACTAAATTGTCATAATCAAGATTAACAAACACATCTTAGTTGTTGTACAAACTATGCTGGTGTAATGTTTGTTTTAGTTCAGACAGTAACTACTGATAATCCTCCTTGGTTGGGGTTAAACGAACTAGTGCTTCCAAGACAATTGACAATTTTAATCAACAAGATTTTGCTAATAATCAAAGATGGAATTTTTAACTTACCTAATAATTCGAACTTGAAGCTCATCATTTCCCCAGCTTTCTTGCTCTTGTTGAATTTTCTTTGCACTAGTCTCGACTGTAGAGCCGCAATATTCTATTTGTATTAGTTTTAGCGTCATTATTTCTCCGATACTCTGGGGAATCTCCTCCAGCCTAAATAACATAGCCAGGACTAATTGCTCAAGCATCAGAAAATTATCACTAGCTGCTTCCCACCTTTCCAGATCTTCCCACTCGAGGCGTAGGTATTTTAATCTTTGAAACACAACATTCTCATTTAGTTTCCAATCTGTCCCTATGAATCCACAATGTGCTTTGAGAACCTCAAGATTGGGTAAATTAGCCAATACAACCATATCTTCCCATGCCAAACTAGTGAAGCGTAATCTCAATTGCTTGAGATTAGGCAGAAAAATATTCCTATGGAGAACGCGTTGACCATGTGATACTTCTGCCCGAATATCTAGTGTCTCAAGCCCCTGTAGAAGAAAGAGACAATCAAGAAAATCGGACCACTGAGTGCTATCAATATTTGTAACTCTCAGCTTATTTAGATTAGGAGTTCTTCTTAGGATTTCCGCCTCAAAGGGAGAGAAATATAGAGCAAGTTTCTGCAAGTTGTTGAGGAACAAAGGTTGTTCTCCAATACCATGTCTTTCTGCGTCGAGAGGATTAGGCATATGTACTGACCATCCAAGATGCAGATGTCTTATATCTGACATTGTCCAGATCTCTAGTGGGAGATCCAAATCTTTTTTTTTTATAGTACGAAGAATTATGGTCCGTAAATTCCTCAATTTGGTTAGTGAAGGAGCTTCTTCAATGTTTGCAGCAACATATCTTAAATGTACAAGTTCAGGTATTATACGACAAAAATCGTAATCAATTGATGAAAAGTCCAACACCTTTAGCAGCTTGAAATTGTAGATAATGGAACAAGGACGCTGTCGGGAAAATTTATCAAAAAAGCTCATAAAAACCAAGCTGCGGGTTGTGCTTGTAGTACCACTTCCATGTTCTGGATGACTAACATGACATGAAAGCATCACTCGCCGTGGATAAATATCAATGTCTTTTGAGAAAGTGTAGTCATTATCATTCAGTACATGCATAAAATTATCAAGTTGAGATTCTCTTATGCATAACTGTCGAAGAAGATCGTGAATTTTGCAAGTTTTCATCCTCCCATCAGGCCTTCGTGTACCTGCCAAAATTAGACTTCTATCAATTAAGTCTTGTAGATATTCCTCTGCCACCACTTCTAACCTTTTATTGCTTCTTGGCTTTACGAATAGCTCAGCAATCCATAGCCTAATCAACTTCGAAACACTAATCTCTATATCTTCAGGAAAACCTCCAATATAGAGAAAACAAGCCTTCAAATGTTGGGGCAAGTAACGGTAGCTCAAAGAAAGAATTGTTTGACACTGTTCAGAAACCGTACCAAAGAATAAGTTCAAATTTTCCTCAACTTTCTTCCAGTTATCACGGGTAGGATCCACCTTGCCAAGAAGTCCAGCAATGACAGTAATTGAGAAAGGTAATCCTTGACAATGTTGTATGATATGCTTACCTATTGGTTCTAGTTGTGGAGGACATGGATCTTTTCTAAATAGTGTTTCAGTAAATAGACTCCAACTATCATCTGAAGTTAGAAAAGACATATTATGAGGAGGAAATTCAGGGCAACTTACATAATCAGCAACATATTTTAGTCGAGTGGTTAAAAGAATCCGGCTTTTCTTTTTGTCATCTGGAAATAGTCTTTGCATTTGGTCCCAAGCCTCATTACTCCAAAGATCATCTATGACAATTAGAAATCTCCTACCCTTTAGACTTCTATATGCAATCTCTGCTAGCTGATCACTATTAACATTTTTAATGCTTTTATCGGACTTATTGATCCGTCTAATTGAAGAGACAACATCAAGAAGTACCTGTCTCTCATGGTAGTTTTCAGAGACAGTGACCCATGCACATGTATCAAATCGATGTCCAATAAATTGATCATGATAAACTCTTGTAGCAAGAGTTGACTTACCTATACCGCCCATACCAACAACTGGTGTGACAGTTAGCTCATCTGTTTGGGCAGTAAGATGATCTACTACGGTCTTGAAGTCATCCTCCATTCCAACAATAGTGCTTGGCCCAGTTGCATACCTTGTTGATGAGGAAGAAGTCCTTGCTAACTCTTTTCTATCGCTTCCATGCCTTCTAAACTCGATCAACATCACCTCCTTTTTGAGAAAATAAACTTCTTTTTCCACTTTTAGTAGTTCTTCATAGAAGGATCTACACGCCCTTTCGCGTTTCTCTCTACAATCTGCTAGAATGATAATGCTTCTTAGGCTTGAATCAACTTTATCTTCTACTTTATAAATTACATCTCTGATCCTCTTTTCCAAAACCTTCAGAGTTTCGGTATCTTTGATTTCCTTAGTAGTATCCTCAAGAAAAAATTGTAGAGAGCAAAGACTTTGATGCGCGGATTCAACATGTGGCTGTATGCAACTTGCACAAACCAAACGTTGGTTAGGTTGCAAGAGTTGCTCCAGCGTATGCATAAGCGAAGAAAGAGAAGCGTAAGCCATTTTCACCAAGCTAAGATTTTAGTCCTAATCTTTTTTTTTTTTCACAAGAAGAAACCTGGCTGATTCAAATTAGCGGTACCATTTGAATTAAAACATAATGTACTTATTAGAATTAAGGTGTGTAGTGCAGTGCATGTACTATTACTTTTCTTAAATAAACCTTATCAAGTAGTAGTTGACATTTGAATTAACAAAGGAAGAAATGGTCATTTTCAGTCTAATGAATAGTTTAGATGGCACTCGACCTCAATAGATAATAACAACAAAATAAGCCTAACACAAAGTAGTACCACATTCTACCTCCCTGAAACAGCAAACATCACCAAAACTCTAAGACCAAGACACCACAAGTAAAGCACTACGACAACTAGCACAGATAACAAGACAAAACACACCAACCTAATACCAAAGACGCACTCCTACCTACTACCCTTCTACCTTAATTTGCATCCTCTCGGTACGTTGTAGCTGCTCCATGTCATGTCTAATCACCTTCCTTCAATATTTCTTTAGTATAACTCTGCCACAAATAAGATGTGTCTAATAATGAATCAAATGGTTTACCTAATTTTCAGAGTGGATAATTTGAACTTGAAGCTCATAATTCCCCTAGCTTTCTTGTTCTTCTTGAATTTGCTTTGCACTAGTGACCTCTGCAGAGCTGCAATTTTCTATTTGGATCAAGTGTAGTGTCGTTATTTCGCCAATACTCTGGGGAATTTTCTCGAGGTTATGCAACCCATACAGTCTTAGGTTCTCAAGCATTGGAAAATTATCACTAGTTGCTTCGAACCTTTCCAGTTTATATCCGAACACAATTTCTAGGTACTTTAATCTTAGAAACACATCATCTTGATTTAGTCTCCAATCTGTTCCCATGAATCCACAATGTGCTTTGAGCACCTCAAGATTGGGAAAATTAGCCAGCACGATCATATTTTCCCATGGAAAAAATGTAAAGTATAATCTCAACTTCTTGAGATTAGTCAGGAAAATATCGCTAGAGAGACTGATCGGATAACAGGTTGTTGCTGCTGAAATTTGTAGTGCCTCAAGCCCCTTTAGACTATTGAGACTATCAACAATTACAGACCAGTAAGCAGTAGATTCCGATGTAATCTTAGCTTCTGTAGATTGGGAGTTCTTCTTAGGATTTCCGCAGCAAAAGAAGAGGAAGGGAGAGCAATTGTCTGGAAGTTATTGAGAAACAAAGGTTGTTCTCCAATGCCACGACTTTCTGCCTCTAGAGGATTAGGCATATGTATATGCCGTCCAATATCAAGATGTCTTATCTTTGACACTGTCCAGATCTCTAGTGGGAGGTTCAAGTCTGTCATCGGGGATCTAAAAAAAATTATGGTATGTAAGTTCCACAATTTAGCTAGTGATGGAGCTTCGTCAATTTTTGCAGCAACATATCTCAAATGAACAAGTCCAGGTATTACATTGCAAAAACAGTGATGTGTATTAAGTACGTCCAGCACCTTAAGCAGCTTGAAATGTGAGACAAAAGAACAAGGACGTTGTACAGAAACTTTACGACAAAAGCTAGTAAAAATCAAGCTGCGGGCTGTATTGTAGTAACAGACTCATGCCTTGGAAGATAAATGTGCTTCCCGAGTATAATCATCACTCGCCGTTGATAATCTATGCCTTCTAAGTAAGTGGGGACATTATCATTCGTGACAAGCACAACATTTTCAATTTGAGCTTCTCTTATGCACAGCTGACGCAGAAGATCATGAATTTTACAAGTTTTGATCCTTCCATTAGCCCGTCGTTTGTGAACCAAAATTAGACTTCGTTGGATTAACTCTTCTAGATACTCCTCAACCACTAGTTCCATGCTTTTATCCTTTCTTTCCTTTACGAACTGCTTAGCAATCCATAACCTAATCAACTTCGGAACACTAATCTCCTCATCTTCAGGAAAGCCTCCTATATAGAGAAAGCAAACCAATTGTAGCTCATAGAAAAAATTGTTTGACAGTGCTCATAAATTGAAACAAAGAATGAGTTCAGATTTTCGTCAACTTTCTTCCAATTATCATGGGTTGGCTCCATCTTGCCAAGAAGTCCAGCAATGACAATAATAGAGAGAGGTAATCCTCGACATTGTTGTACGATATGCTTCCCTACTTCTTCAAGATGAGAAGGATAGGATTCTTCTCTAAATAGTCTTTCACTAAATAAATTCCAACTATCATCTAGACTTAGAAAAGACATATCATGAGGAGGGAAATCAAGGCTTACATAATCGGCAACATATTTGAGCCGAATAGTTAATAAGATTCTACTTTTGTTGTTATCATTTGGAAATATTCTTTGGATTTGATCCCAAGTCTCAGTATTCCAAATATCATCTGTGACAATTAGGAATCTCCTACCTTTGAGACCTCTATACACAATCTCCATTAGTTGATCATTGCTCATTTCTTGACTGTACGTCCTATCTCGACTAATCGAAGATACAAGTTCAAGAAGCACTTGTCTCTCATTATATTCTTCAGAGACAGTGACCCATGCACATGTATCAAATCGGGGTCGAATCGATGAATCATCATAGACTTTTCTAGCAAGGGTTGTCTTACCAATACCGCCCATACCAATAATTGACACGACAGTCAGCTCATCTATCTGCGCAATTAGGTGATCTATTATGGAGTTAAAGTCATCCACCATTCCGAAAACAGTACCATTTTGGTCAGCTGCATACCATCTTAATGAGGAAGAAGTTGTTGCTTCTGCAGATGTGGTTCCATGCTTAACAAACTCGATCTGCATCACCTCCTTCCTGAGATAACCAACTTCTCTTTCCACTTCTTGTAATTCTTCTTGGAAGGCTTTACAAGTCCTTTCTCGGTTGTCTCCATTAAATTAATTCTTTTACTATTAAATTAATCTTCAATCTTTAGCTCTGTTTTCAAAAAACTACAAAAAGAACATGAGACCTCACATGTTCATCTTAGGAATATTGAATAAATTATACTTTCTATTTCTTCCTTCAATGACCATGTTTGAGTCCAAAGTAGATTATCAGAAACATAAAGAATTCTTTTTTTCACGACTCTTTTTCTTATAAATTTATGCAGCAGCATATATAGAGAAATCACAATGTGTCTTGACAAGTCATTTCTTGGAATACTCGAGAACCTGCTAAAATGATGGCTCTTAGGCTTGAATCGACCGCATTTGTCTACTTTTCACACTGCATCTCCAGCGTATGCATAAGTTAAGAGATAAGAGAATAAACAATTTCCTCAGAATGTGAGGAGATGTGAAGTTTGGTTAGAATAGTTTGAAAACATTCGACACAGTATATGCTGGAAAGTCCAATAAGATAGAGCTAAGTTGAGATACGAAAACAAGTTAATGGGAAAGGCCACAAAGCTACTGCACCTACCTAGCTAGAAACTGGCATCTTTTTAAACTCCTTGCTGTAGCAACTGTTGTGGTTTCCGGACTTAATTTTTATCCTCGACACAACCCGAGTGATACTGATTTGAATAACTTGGTATAACAAGCAATGCAAGACAGTGTAGTCCTTATACTAGTGGCAGACTCCAAACTTTGATCCAACTGGAGTTGTTCCAAAAAGTACCAGACTTTAAATCCAGCATAATAGTAACCATAGAAAAAACATTAACCGGAACAAAGCACAATAGATTTGAATCAGTAAGTCGAACAAACAAAGACTATAGTTCATGGTCAAGTCATCCGTTTCTATAGAGGTTAGGAATTTCATTTCCCCCCCCCCCCCCCCCCATAAATTTGTTCATAGTTCGAGGAAGTAGTAGTATTAAAGAATAGAAAGCTAGACAAAATATTAAAAAGATAATACTCAACAAAGTCTAAATGAAAGATGACATAATGTTCACTATTTATTTATACTAAGGTATTAACAATTACTACAAAAGACAATAGGTGCTTGGGCCTCTTCACATGAACATGGGGCACCATACTTGAATGCAATTGTAGACTCTATTTGCTTTTTTCAAAGATCATTACTAGCCTTTTTGTAAAAACATAAAACTAATAGTCATACTCATATAGACAAAATCACATGAACATATTAAGATTTGGCGAGGTTTCAACTCATACCTAAGTTTCAGTGATTATGAGATAATTTGAACTTGAAGCTCATAATTTCCATAACTTTGTTGCTCTTGCTGAATTTTCATTGCACTAGTCTCGATTGAAGAACCACAATATTTTAATTGGATTAATTTTAGTGTTGATATATCTCCAATACTTGGGGGAATCTCCAGCTTCGTAAAGCCTTGCAGGACTAGTTGCTCAAGCATCGGAAAATTATCACTAGCTATTTCCCACCTTTCCGGACATTCATACTCAAGTTGTAGGTATTTTAACTTTTGAAACACAACATCTTCATTTAGTATCCAATCCGTTCCATAGAATCCAAAGTGCGCTTTGAGTACCTCAATATTAGGTAAATTAGCGAATACAACCATTTCTTCCCATGAAATATTAGTACCTTCTAATCTCAATTGCTTGAGATTACGCGGAAAAAATTCCCTTTGGAGATCAATGGGAGCCAAGCTGAAATAGTATAAAATAAATTTGCCTTTATCATTGACATGGGATCCTGATGCATATATATGTAGTGTCTCAAGGCACTCAAGAAGAAAGATACGACTCATAAAATCAGACCACTCAGAAGATACACCTCGAATCTTTAGCTTATTTAGATTGGGAGTTCTTCTTAGTATTTCTTCCGCAAAAGGAGAGGAAAACAGATCAAGCGTTTGCAAGTTATTGAGAATCAAAGGCTGTTCTTCAATACTACGACTTTCTGACTCGAGAGGATTAGGCATATGTATTTTCCATCCAATTTTCAGATGTCTTATCTCTGACATTGTGTAGATTTCTTGTGGAAGATGCAAATCTCTTGTTGTAGAATTATGAAGAATTATGGTTTGTAGATTCCACAATTTGGCTAGTGAAGGAACTTCCTCAATAGTTGCAGCTACATATCTCAAATGTACAAGTTCAGATATTACGCGAGAGAAATCCTGATAAATTGAAGACACATCCAGCACATTAAGCAGCTTGAAATGTGGGATGTATACACAAGTTTCACTAGGATTGCTCGTAACAACCAAGCTGCGTGTTGTACTTGTAGTACCGCTCCCATGCTCCAGAAGATAATCAAACTCATATCAATTAATATTAACCGGAAGCATCAATCGTCGTTGATAATGTATGCCTTCTGAAGAAATGCAGTAATTATCATTCAAGACATGCACTGAATTCTCAATTTGAGCTTCTCTTATGCACAACTGCCATAGAAGATCGTGAATTTTGCAAGTTCTCACCCTTCCATTAGCCCTTCGTCTACTAGTAAAAATTAGATTTCTATCAATTAACTCATCTAGGTTGATACAAGTACGACTACGAGGATGGACGTGAATGAGTGCGTAATGAATCCGCCCAAGGAAGTGCACAAGTGAAGTGTAAAAGAGGGCCTAAACACACCAAAATCAGCCTACACTACACTACATTCCATGGGCGATATTTTGAGGCTTTTCATTAAAGGGCCTTTTGGTCATTTTGTATTCTAGTTGTAACCCAGTATAAATAGAACATTGTAGGTTATTTTTGTCTTAGATTTTGATGAATGATGAATGTTGTATAACATAGAAAGACAAAGTCCTCTTTCCTTGAGGCAAATCTAAAACTTGTAACTAGGGTGATACTAGGGTGGAATCACTAGTGTTGCATTCTTGCTTAGAACGTTGGGTGCTAGAGGAGGTTGAGGTCTCTCTTGTGATCACCAAAGAGAGCAGGTGTTCCTATTATCATTGTATTAAGGGTCTAGGTTCTTTAATACACTTAGGTTCTTAGTTCATGAGATAGTGTATGTCACTCTATCTATCCTTTCTATTCTTGCAATCTTGTAACGTTTGTATCTCGTATTGTACCCGTTTGTGTTGTTGTTGTTATTCCCATTGTTAAGTTCATCTTGTTCTTCATCTTCTTGTTGTTAAATCTAGTTTGGTGGATGTTTTGGGGTTGAAACACACCCTTATATTTCGTTCTTCTTGTTGTTGTAGTGAATTCGAGAATGGTCACAAAATAAGTCCACGGGTTCTTCAAACTAGTGGACTGATTTGGTGTTTGTTTTGTGGCTTCCGTTGTCCATCCCGTATCATTTAGTATCAGAGTCATCTTT
The DNA here is from genome assembly GCA_030864225.1 of Capsicum baccatum var. pendulum. Lineage (NCBI taxonomy): Eukaryota > Viridiplantae > Streptophyta > Magnoliopsida > Solanales > Solanaceae > Capsicum > Capsicum baccatum. Next base: position 14,587,683 of record CM061557.1, on the reverse strand, counting down.
GATTTTGTTCCTTGGGCTTGAGAGTTGAATATATATATATATATATATATATATATATATAAAAGAGTTGAAAAACTGAAAAAAAAATTCTAGATAAGGAGTAATCTGTCCATTTTGTGTTCTTGGCCAAAATTGTGTTATTGTTGTGTCTTGGCTGAGATTTTTACTTGTTTTGTTGTTTCTAGTATTAGTTTTCTTCATCTCTAACACTCTTGAGTCTAAATCTAAGTTTGAGCTTACATTGTTGGTGTTGTTTTCGTGAACATAAGGCTTGACCGAATTGTTGTTGAAATATTATTGTGGTGGGCTGTTTTGGCCTTGTGGTCTTCATCTTGTTGTTGTTATAAGCTTGGCCACGTGATATTATTGTTCATTGGTGGCCTAAGAACCATTTTGTTGAAATTGTAGTTGTTTTGGCCAAGTGTTGAAGATATTGTATTGTGAAAAATGGAAGTTGGCCGTGTGAAAATTGTGGTATTTTTGGAGATTGTTGTTGGTTGTTCTTGGTGATTGTTGATGTTGTTCTTAAAGTTCTTTACAACCTTCATAGCTTGTTAATATAAAGTGAACATTAGATCTATAAAGGTGAAGAAAAAAGGGGTGAAGCTTTGTTAGTCTTGGAAGACTTTTCATCACTCATCAAATAGTCAATCACATCTCAACCACTTTCCAACAATTTTTCATAAAACAAGGGTCTATGTTTTAAGGAAAAGTACTATAAAAGTCAAGTCTTGAAAACTTGAATTTGAAAAGTCTCGAAGACTTGTTTGAATTTCACTCCTTAAAACAAATTCCACCAATTCCTAAATTGTAAATTGACCAAGACTTGAAATTGGACAACACAAATTGTTAGAAACCGCAACCAATTATGTGCTGCCATGTCATCATTGTTACTGTTCACGCAATAATTTTGGCTCAAATGTGAGATTTTCTTAGTTTCTTTTTATTGTTTCTTAGTTTCGTTTGATTGATCCGAACGCTAATTGACAAGCTAGTAAACTCCTACTAGATTGTATGTTAGTTTTGCGTCTGTTTGTTCGTGTCAACGTTCTTTGTGTGTTTTTCTCTTTTATGACTAGTGATTCCATAGGCTAGTCAAATTCAAAATGCTAATCTCCATATCTTCAGGAAACCCTCCAACATAGAGAAAAGAAGTCTTCAGATGTTGGGGCAAGTATCGGTAGCTCAACGAAAGAATTGCTTGGTATTGTTCGGAAACCGTACCAAAGAAGGAAGTCAAAGTTTCCTCAACTTTCTTCCAATTATCACTCCCTGCGTCCATTTTTCCAAGAAGTCCAGCAACGAAAACAACCGAGAGAGGTAATCCTCGACATTGTTGTACGATATGCTTCATTATTTCTTCTAGTTGAGGAGGACATGGTTCTTCTTGGAATAGTCTTTTGGTAAATAGATCCCAACTATCATCAAAACTTAGAAAAGGCATATCATGAGGAGAAATATCAGGGCTTGCATAATCCGCGACATAGTTAAATCGAGTAGTTAGTAGGAAAACTTGCAGGGCCAAAAGGCTTTGATAGGCAGATGTAACACGTTGTTCTGTACAGTTTCTACAGACCAAACATTGGTTAGGTTGCAAGAGTTGTTCCAATGTATGCATAAGTGAAGAAAGTGCAGCATAAGCCATTTTTTTTTAAGAGTTTGAGAGACTAAAATTGGTTGGGATATTGTTGAATAATTGTTTGTTGCAGCAGCTTAATTATTAGGCTAAAATTTTTTGTCCAAATAACAGGTGTACTCACTTTTTATCATTTTCTTTAAAGGTGTAGGGTACTCACTCTTTATCATTTTCTTTGGTAAAGTTGATGGATTATCTATTGTTTCTTTGACAATGACAACACAATGTAGTCCACAACTTTATATTACAAAACTAGTAAACAAATTTGATTGTTAGCAAACATGACACATTGAAGAACTTTATTCATTTCAATTATATGTCCACACTACTAAAATTGAAGGCTCCGAGCATATATCTTATTCTATTTCTTCTTCAGACGAGCATAATCTGTAAGTTACTAAACATATATTCTACGTATTATAACACTTCAAAACTCGCATTCTGCAATGACACAACCTTCCTTATAATACAGTTCTACAACAATCATCTCTTATTAGAATACAACTACTCTTGTTTTGATTACTATCAGTTTCTTCACAACTCAGAATAAAACTTTCTAATGTTGCTGTGTGTGGCCGCTCCCCAGCCTGCCTGGAGCAGCCCGTCGATTTTCGGCCAAAAAAAGACGCCCGGCCACTTGGCCCACCCCCAAAACTATGTGCTATAGCACATCGATTTGGCCCGAAAATGACCAATTCGTGTTGTTTCGCCCGTTTGACAACCTAAACTGCCCCGCCCACCCCAATGACCCACATTAGGCCGCTCCCCAGCTTTCCTGAGGCAGCCCGGTCGATTTTCGACAAAGATCATGCTCGACCCTCGGGCCCACCTCAAAAATCGTGGGCTATAGCACACCGATTAGGCCCAAAAATGGCCCGTTCACGCTGTTTTGCTCGTTTGACAACCCAAACAGCTCAGTCCACCCCAATGACCTATATTAGGCCACTCACCAACCTACCTGGGGCAGCCCGATCGATTTTTGAACAAAATCACACTCGTCCCCCAGGCCCACTCCTGGGCTATAGTACACTGATTTGCCTTGAAAATGGCCCGTTCGCGCTGTTTCGCTCATTTGACCACCCAAATCACCCCGCCCACCTCAATGGCCCACACTAGGACGTTCCCCAGCCTGCTTGGGCAGCCCGATCGATTTTTGACAAAAATAACGCATGACTCCCGGGCCCACCCCAAAAATCATGGGTTATAGCACACTGATTTGGCCCGAAAATAGTCTATTCACGGCGTTTCGCCCGTTTGACCACCAAAATGCCCCGCCTACCCCAGTGACCCATACTAGGCTGCTTCCCAGCCTGCTTGGGGCAGTCCGATCGATTTTCGGCAAAACTAATGCTCGACCCCTAGGCCCACCCCAAAAAACGTGGGCTATATCACAACGATTTGGCCCCAAAATGGCTCGTTTGCGCAGTTTCACTCGTTTGACCACCCAAATCAACCCGAAAATCATAAAGGCCTACACTAGGCCGCTCCCTAGACTGCTTGGGGAAACCCGAGCGATTTTCGACCAAAATCCCACTTGGCCCCAGGCTCACCCCGAAAACTATGGGCTATAGTACACCGATTTGGCTCGAAAATGGCCCGGTCGCGTCCTTTTGCCCGTTTGACCACCCAAACCGCCCCGAAAACCATAAAGGTCCATGGATTGAGCGTGATCAATTTTTGGACAAAATCACGCTCGATCATGGGCCCACCCTAAAAATTGCAAGCCATAGCATACCGATTTGGCCCGAAAATGGTCCGTTCATGCCGTTTCGCTCGTTTGACCATCCAAACCGCCCCGAAAACCATAAAAGCCCATACTAGGCAGCTCTCTATCCTGTCTGAGGTAGCCCGATCAATTTTTGGCAAAAATTACTCTCGAACCTCGGGCCCACTCCAAAAATCGTATGCTATATAGGACACCGATTTTGCCTAAAAATGGCTTGTTCGCACTGTTTCGCCCGTTTGACCACCCAAATTGCTCCACCTACCCCAAAGGTTCTCACTAGGCCGCTTCCTTGTATGGCACGCCCAGGTTGATTTTCGACCCATGGCACCCCGAACCTTGGGCCCACCCTCAAAATTATGGGTTATAACACACTGATTTAGCCTAAAAATACCCCGGTCATGCCGTTTTGCCCGTTTGACCACTCAAATAGCCTCAAATAATAAAACGAACCACATTGGGACGATCCCCAACCTCCCTGGCACGCCCAGGTTGATCTTCGACCCACGACACCCTCAGACCCCAAGCTCCACCCCAAAACCGTAGATTATTGCACATCGATTTGGCTCAAAAATGCCCCATTCACGCCATTTCACCCGTTTAACCACCCAAATAGCCCCGAATAAATAAACGGACCATACTGGGATGATCCCTAACCACCCTGGCATGCCTAGATCAATTTTCGGCCCACGACACCCTAGACCTCAAGCTCACCCCAGAAATCATGGGCTATAGCACACTGATTTGGCTTGAAAATGCCCCGTTCGCATCAGTTTACCCGTTTGACCAACCAAATGACCTCGAATAAATAAATGGACCATACTAAGACGATCCCCAACCTCCCTAGCACGCCCAAGTCAATTTTTGGCCTACGACGCCCTCAGACCCCGAGCTCACCCCAAAACTATGGGCTGTAGCACACCAATTTAGCCCAAAAATTCTCCATTCGCGTCGTTTTGCCCGTCTAACTACCCAAATGGCCTCGAATAAATAAACAGATTACTCTGGGATGATCCCCAACCTCCCTGGCACGCTCAAGTCGATTTTTGGCCTATGACACCTTCGGACCCCGGGCTCACCCCCAAAACTGTGGGCTATAGCACACCGATTTGGCCTGAAAATGCTCTTTTCTCTCTGTTTTGTCTGTTTGACCACCCTAATGGCCTCAAATAAATAAACAAACCATACTGGGATGACGTCCGACCTCCCAAAAATATCCAGGTCAATTTTTGACCTATAGCATGCCCGGACGCTAGGCCCACCCATAAAATCGTGGCCTATAGGATACCGATTTGGCCCCAAAATGGCCCGTCCGCATTATTTCAACCATTTGTCCATCCAAATGGCCACAAAAATTTAAACAGACCACACTGGGATGATCCCCAACCCCTTTGGAATGCCTCGGTCGATTTTCGGCCTACAACACACCTGAACTTCGAGCCTACCTCCAAAACCGTAATTTATACACATCGATTTAGCCTGAAAATACCTCGTTCGCATCGTTTCACCCGTTTGTCCACCCAAATGGCCATAAAAATTTAAACGGACTGCTCTGAGGTGATCATCAACCTCCCTGGCACGCCTCGATCGATTTTTAGCCCACAGCATGGGGTATAGCATACAAATTTGGCCAATTTTTTGCGCGTTTCTCCACCCAATTGGCCACAAAAATTTAAACGGACCATACTTTGATGATTTCCAACCTCCCTCGTATGTCTTGACCAATTTCGGCCTACAGCACGCCTGGACCCCGCACCCACCCCCAAAACCATAGGCTATAGAACATCGATTTGTCCTGAAAATGTTTCATTCATACCGTTTTGCCCGTCTATCCAGCCAAATGGCCACGAAAATTTAAATCGAACACACTGGGATGATCCCCACAGTTTAAATTTTTAAAGAGGTTGAGGATCATCCCAGTGTGGTCCGTTTAAATTTTCATGACCATTTAGGTGGACAGATGGGCAAAATGGTATGAATGGAGCATTTTCGGGATAAATCGATGTTCTATAGCCCACAGGTTTGGGTGTGGGATAAGGGTTAGGCTGTGCTATGGGCCAAAAATCGGTCATGGCATGCCAGGGAGGTTGGGTATCATCCCAGTATAGTCCGTTTAAATTTTCATAGCCATTTGGGTGGACAAATGGGTGAAACAGCGCAAACGGGGCATTTGTAGGCCAAATTGGTGTGCTATAGCCCATAAGTTTGGGGCTGGGCTCGGGGTCTGGGCGTGCTGTGGGCCAAAAATTGATCGAGGCATGCCAGGGAGATTGGGGATCATCCCAGTGTGACCCGTTTAATTTTCGTGGCCATTTGGGTGGACAAACAGGCAAAAAAGTGCGAATGGGGCATTTTCGGTGCAAATCGGTGTGCTCTAGGCCACGGTTTTGGGGTGGGCCTAGGGTTGGGGTGTGCTATGGGCCAAAAATCTACCAGGGCATTCTAGGGAGGTTGGGGATCATCTCATTGTGGTCCGTTTAAATTTTCATGGCCATTTGGCTAGACAAACGGGCGAAACAATGAAAATAAGGCATTTTCGAGCCTAGTCGGTGTGCTAGAGCCCACGATTTTGATGGTGGGCCTAGGTTTTGGGTATGCTGCTGGACAGAAATTGACCAAAACGTGCCAGGGAGGTTGGGTATCATCCCAGTGTGTTTCTTAAAATTTTCGTGGCCATTTGGATGGACAAACGGGCGAAACGGCGCGAACGGGGCATTTTTGGGCCAAATCGGTATGCTATAGCCCGCTGTTTCGGGGGTGGGATCAGGCGTTCTGTGGGTGGAAAATTGATTAGGACGTGCCAGGGAGGTTGGGGATCATCTCAATGTAGTTTATTTAAATTTTCGTGGCTATTTGGGTGGACAAACAGGCAAAACGACGCGAATGGGATATTTTCAGGCCAAATCAATGTGCTATAGCCCACAATGTCGGGGATGGGCCCCGGGTGCAGGTATGCTGTGGGTCAAAAATTGGTCGGGGCATGCCAGGAAGGTTGGGGATCGTCCCAGTGTTGTCTGTTTAAATTTTGTGGCTATTTGGGTGGACAAAACGGTAAAACGGAGTGAATGGGGAATTTTTAGACCAAATCGGTGTGCTATAGCCCATAGTTTTGGGGGTGGTCCCAGGGTTCGGGCGTGCAGTGGACCAAAAATTGATCGAAGCGTGCCAGGGAGGCTGAGGATCATCCCAGTGTGGTCCGTTTAAATTTTTCGTGGCCATTTGGGTGGAAAAATGAGATAAATGGCGCAAACGGGGCATTTTTTGGCCAAATCAGTGTGACGGGGCACACTGATTTGGCCTAAAAATGCCCCATTCACACCGTTTCGCCCGTTTGTCTACCCAAATGGCCACAAAAAATTAAATGGACCATACTGGGACGATCCCCAACCTCCCTAGCACGCCTCGATCGATTTTCAGCCTACAGCATGCCCGAACCCCGGGCAACCCCCAAAACTGTGGGCTATAGCACACCGATTTGACTTGAAAATGCCTCGTTCATGCCGTTTTGCCCGTTTGTCCACCCAAATGGCCACGAAAAATTAAACGGACTATAATGGGACGATCTCTAACCTCCTTGGCACGCCCAGATCGATTTTCAGCCCATAAAACATCTAGACCCCGGGCCCACCCCTAAAACCGTGGGCTATAGTACATCGATTAGGCCTGAAAATGCCCCATTCAAGCCGTTTCGCCCGTTAGTCCACCCAAATGGCCACAAAAAATTCAATGGACCATACTGGAATGATCCCCAAACTCCCTGGCACACCCCGATCAATTTTTGACCCACAGCAAGCCCGGACACTGATCCCACCCCCAAAACTGTGGGCTATAGCACACCGATTTGGCACGAAAATGCTCCATTAGCGTCGTTTCTCCTGTTTGTCTATCCAAATGGACACAGACAATTAAACGGACACAGTGGGACGATCCCCATCCTCCCAGGAATGCCCCAGTCGATTTTTGGCCCACTGAATGCTCGAACACTGGGGCCACCCCCGAAACCGTGGGCTATAGCACATTGATTTGGCCCAAAATGACCCGTTCGTGCCGTTTCACCCGTTTGTCCACCTAAATGGCCACGAAAAATTAAACGGACCACACTGAGACGATCACCAACCTCTCAGGCGTGCCTCGATCAATTTTTGACCCACAGTACGCTCGAATTCTGGGCCCACCCCAAAACCTGTGGGCTATAGCACACTGATTTGGCCCAAAAATGCCTCGTTCGCGCCGTTTCGCCCGTTTTTCCACCCAAATATCCATGAAAAGTTAAACGGACCACATTGGGACACTCCTCAACCTCCCTGTCATGCCCCTATTGATTTTCGGCCCACAGCACGCTCGGACCAAAGTCCCACCCCCGAAATCATGGGCTATAGCATATCGATTTGGCTAGTAAATACCCTATTAGCGCCGTTTCACCCGTTTGTCCACCCAAATGGCCACGAAAAATTAAACGAACCACACTGGGACGATCTTCAACCTCCCTAGAATGCCCCGATCAATTTTTGGCCCACTACATGCCCAGACCCCGGGGCCATACCCGAAACCGTGGACTATAGCACACGATTTAGACCAAAAATGCCCCGTTCGTGCCGCTTCGCCCTTTTGTCCAACCAAATGGCTATGAAAAATTAAATGGACCACATTAGATGATCACCAACCTCCCTGGAATGATCCAGTCGATTTTTGGCCCCGTGCACGCTTGGACCCTGTGGCCACCCCCGAAACCGTGGGTTATAGCACACTGATTTGGCCTGAAAATGCCCCGTTTGCGCCATTTTGCCCATTTGTCTTCCCAAATGGCTACGAAAAATTAAACGGACCACACTAGGACATTCCTTAACCTCTCTGGAATGCCTCAGTCGATTTTTGGTCCACAGCACGCCCGAACCTCGAGCCCACCCTAAAACCGTGAGCTATAGCACACCGATTTGGCCCGAAAATGCCCCGTTCGCATCGTTTCACCCATTTGTCCACCTAAATGGCCACAAAAATTAAACGGACAACACTGGGATGATTCCCTTACCTCCCTGGCATGCCCCAATCGATTTTTGGCCTACAGCACGCACAAACCATGGGCTCACCCCCAAAACCATGAGCTATAGCAGACCGATTTAGCCTAAACATGCCCCGTTCGCGCCGTTCCGCCCGTTTGTCCACACAAATGGCCACGAAAAATTAAATGGACTACATTGGGATGATCCCCAACCTCACTGGCACACCCCAATCAATTTTCGGCCCACAACATGCTCGGACCCTAGGCCCACCCATAAAACCATGGGCTATAGCATACTGATTTGGCCTGAAAATTCCCCGTTTGTGCCGTTTTGCCCGTTTGTCCACCCAAATGGCCACGACAAATTAAACGGATTACACTGGGACGATCCCCAACCTCCCTAGCACTCCCCGATCAATATTTGGCCCACAGCATGCCCAAACCCCAGGCTCACCCCCAAAACCGTGGGAAATAACTATCTGATTTGGCCCGAAAATGCCCCATTTGTGCCGTTTCGCCCGTTCGTCCACCCAAATAGACACAAAAAATTAAACAGACCACACTAGGACGATTCCTAACCTTCCTGGCATGCCTCGATCAATTTTTGGCCTACAGCACGCTCAGATCCTGGGCCCTCCCCAAAATTATGGGCTATAGCACACCAATTTGGTCCAAAAATGCCAGTTTGTACCTTTTCGCCCATTTTTCCACCCAAATGGCCACCAAAAATTAAACGGACCACACTGGGATGATACCCAACCTCTTTAGCATACCCCGGTTAATTTTTAGCCCACATCATTCCCGAACCCCGGTCCCACCCCCAAAACTGTAGGCTATAGCACTCCAATTTGGCTTGTAAATGCCCCGTTTGCACCGTTTCACCCGTTTGTCCACCCAAATGGCCACAAAAAATTAAACGGACCACACTGGGATGATCCCCAACCTCCTTAGCATGCCCCAGTCAATTTTTAACCCACAGCACGCCCAGGACCCAGGTGCATCCCCAAAACCATCGGCTATAGCACACCGAATTGGCCCAAAAACATCCCGTTCACACTGTTTCGCTCATTTGTCCACCCAAATACCCACGAAAAATTAAACGGACCATACTGGGATGACCCCCAACCTCCCTGGCATGCCCCGGTTGATTTTCAAGCTACAACACGCCCATCCCTGGGCCCACCCTTGAAGTTGTAAGCTATAGCATACCGATTTGGCTCGAAAATGCCTCATTCGCGCTGTTTCTCCCTTTTGTCTACCCAAATGGCTATAAAAAATTAAACGGTCCAGACCGGGATGATCCCCAACCTCCATGGTATGCCTCAATCAATTTTTGTCCTGTAGCATTCCTGGATCATGGGCCAACCCCCAAATCATGGGCTATAGCACATCGATTTGGCACAAAAAATTCTCCGTTTGTGCCGTTTTGCTCGTTTGTCCATCCAAATAGCCACAAAAAATTAGTTGGACCACATTGGGATGATCCCCAACCTCCCTGGCATACCCTGGTTAATTTTCAGCCTACAGCACGCTCGAATCCCGAGCCCACCACTGAAATCATGGGCTATAGCACACCGTTTTGGCCCAAAAATACCCTGTTCGCATCTTTTTGCCTAATTGTCAGTCCAAATGGCCACAAAAAATTAAACAGACCATGCTGGGATGATTCCCAACCTCCTAGCATACGCCGGTCGATTTTCGGCCCACAGCACGTCCGAACCCCAATCCCACCATCAAAATTGTAGGCTATAGTACACCGATTTGGCCTGAAAATGCCCCGTTTATGCCGTTTCGCCAGTTTGTCCACCCAAATGGCCACGAAAAATTAGACAGACCATACTGGGATGATTTTCAACCTCCCTGGCATGCCCTGTTTGATTTTTGGTACATAGCACGCTCAGACCCAGGGCCCACCCCCAAAACCATAGGCTATAGCACACCGATTTGTCCTAAAAATGCCTCTTTTGTGCTGTTTTGCCCGTTTGACCACCCAAATGGCAACGAAAAATTAAATGGACCACACTGGGATGATCCCCAACCTCCCTGGCATGCCCCTATTTATTTTTTACCCGCAGCACAACCGAACCCCGGGCCCACCCCCAAAATCGTGGGCTATAGCACACTGATTTGACTCAAAAATGCCCTGTTCGCGCTGTTTCGCCTGTTTGTCAATCCAAATGGCCACGAAAAATTAGACGGACTATACTGGGATTATCCCTAACCTCCCTGGCATGCCTCGTTCAATTTTTGGAACATAGTACGCCCGAACCTCGGGCCCACCCCCAAAATTGTGGGCTATAACACACCGATTTGGCCTGAAAATGCCCCGTTCCTGTCGTTTATCTACCCAAATAATCATGAAAAATTAAACGGACCACACTGGGACAATACCCAACCTCTCTGGCATGCCGCAGTCGATTTTTGGCCCCCAGCACACCCGGACCGCGGGCTCACCCTACAAAATCGTGGGCTATAGCACACCGATTTCGCCTTAAAATGCCCCGATTTCGCCTTAAAATGCCCCGTTCGGCTATACCATGAAAAATTAAATGGACCACACTAGGATGATCCCCAAACTCCCTGACATGGACCAGTCAATTTTTGGCTGACAGCACGCTCGAACCCCAAGCCCACCCCTGAAATTATAGGTTATAGCACACCGATTTGACTCAAAAATGTACCGTTCATGCCGTTATGCCCGTTTGTCCACCCAAATAGCCATGAAAAATTAAATGAACTATTCTGGGATGAATCCAACCTCCCTAGCACGCCCCTATCAATTTTCTGCCCATAGCACGCCCGAAACCCAAGCCCACCCCAGAAACTGTGGGCTATAGCACACCGATTTGGCCCAAAAATGCCCCGTTCGCGCTGTTTCACCCATTTGTCTATCCAAATGGCCTCAAAAAATTAAATGGACTATACTGTGATGAACCCCAACCTTCCTAGAACGCCCCTATCAATTGTTGGCCCACAGCATGCCCGAAACCCAGGCCCACCCCAGAAACCGTGGGCTATAGCACACCGATTTGGCCTGAAAATGCTCCGTTCGTGCTGTTTCACCCGTTTGTCTACCCAAATGGCCTCAAAATATTAAACGGATGATACTGAGATGATTCCCAACCTCCCTAGCATGCCTCGATTGATTTTTGGCCCACAGCACGCCCGACCCCGGGACCACCCCTGAAGCCGTGGGCTATAGCACACCAATTTGGCCCGAAAATGCCCATTCACACTGTTTCTCCTGTTTGTCCACCCCAATGTCCATAAAAAATTAAACGGACCATACCGGGATGATCCCCAATCTCCATGGCATGCCCCAATCAATTTTTGGCCCATAGCACGCCTGGATCACGGGCTCACCCCAAAAACCGTGTGCTTTAGCACACCGATTTATCCTAAAAATTCTCCGTTTGCATCATTTCGCCCGTTTATTCACCCAAATAGCCACGAAAAATTAGACGAACCATATTGGGACGATCCCTAACCTCCATCGCACACCTCGATCAATTTTTGGCCCACAGCACGCCCGAATCCTGGGCCCACCATCAAAACTATGGGATATAGCACACCGTTTTGGAGCCAAAATGCCCCGTTGACGCTGTTTTGCCTAAATGTCAATCCAAATGGCCACTAAAAATTAAATGGACCATACTGGGATGATCCCCAACCTCCCTGACATGCCCCGGTTGATTTTTAGCCCACAACACGCCCTAACCCAGGGCCCACCCCTAAAATTATGGGCTATAGCACACCGATTTGGCTAAAAAATGCCCCGTTCGTTCCGTTTTGCCTGTTTGTCCACTCAAATGGCCATAAAAAATTAGACGGACCACACTAGGATGATCTTCAACCTCCCTGACATGCCCTGTTTGATTTTTGGCACACAGTACGCTCGGACCCAAGGCTCACCCCCGAAACCATGGGCTATAGCACACCTATTTGGCTCGAAAATGCCTCGTTCGCACCATTTCACTCGTTTGTCCACCCAAATGGTCATGAAAATTAAATAAACCACACTGGGATGATCCCCAATCTCCCTGGCATACCCCAATCGATTTTTGATTCACAGCACACCCAAAACCCGGGCGCACCCTCAAAATTGTGAGCTATAACACATCGATTTAGCCCAAAAATGCCCCGTTCACGCCGTTTAGCCCGTTTGTCCACCCAAATAGCCATGAAAAATTAGACGGGCGATACTAGGATGATCTCCAACCTCCCTGGCACGCCCTATTCAATTTTTGAAATACAGCACGCCCGGACCCTGGGCCCACTCCTAAAATCGTGGGCTATAGCACACCGATTTGGCCCGAAAATGCCTCGTTCTCTTCGTTTTGCCTGTTTGTCCACCCAAATGTCCATAAAAAAATTAAACGGACCACACTAGAATGATCCTAACCTCCCTGGCATGCCCCAATTGATTTTTGGCCCACAGCACACCCAGACCGCAAGCCCACCCCTGAAATCATAGGTTATAGCACACCGATTTCGCTCGAAAATGCCCCATTTGTGCCATTTCGCCTGTTTGTCCACCCAAATAACCATGAAAAATTAAACGAACCACACTAGGACAATCCCCAACCTCCATAGCATGCCCTGATCAATTTTCGGCCTATAGCACGCTCAAACCCCGAGCCCATCCTCAAAATTATGGGTTATTAATATGGGACAAACAACGGAAGACTCAAAAACTACTCAAACAGTCCACAAATCAACTAAAACCCGAGGACCCCTTTGAGAGCAACTTTCGGTCAACAATAACAACACAAGGATTACAAGATACAAGGTGTATTGTAACACTAAAACAGCAACAACAACAAGAACAAGATGAACAATAGACAAATTTTTGAATTACACATTAACAACACAAACACGCGGTTACAACATTAACACTACTACACGATTACAAAGAAACAAAAGGATAGATAGTTAGACAATTGAAGGTATAATCTTAGCAACTCAAAAGCCTATTCCACTCTTGGACCTTTAACATCATACACAAGAAATACCTAACTCTTACATTAGAACAAGAGTGACCTCGATCTCCCAAGAATCCAACGTTTCCAAGCTTGAATCCAACACGAGTGATTCCACACTCAAGTTGATTTCCCTAGTTACAAGTTTCGTCCATGGGGGCCATTCTCACAAGAGAGAGCGTTTCAAATGTTATAACTTTCAATATTCAACCAAGTCTCTTAACAAATGAGCTAAAAGGTTCCTTATATAGTAGTTTACAAACAAGGTGTGAAATGTCCAAAATGACCCCTTAGTCTCAAGTCTTTAAGTGGGTACCCTTGAAGAGCATTATATGGACGGTTTTAGACCCTTTTTAAGTCCTTATTTGCACTTAACTTTCACACTCCAAGTCTCGGGTTCAATACATCTCACAAACATGCATCCTCATGGTCGTACTCGTATCATCCTCCCCTTCTTGAAAAGGATTCGACCTCAAATCCATGCCTTGCAAAATCGAAAAAGGACAAACAAGCACACATCCTCATGACATGAGGGTTAGGGTTAGCAAAATACACATATCAATATGCCATGCCGAGGTGGAACAAACTTGAAGTACATCCATGGATCCTTTATGTTGAACATAAAAAACTTAGTACCAATGGCACAAAGAAAGTGGTCACCACCAACAAAAAGAGATAAGGAAGAAGCTTGTCTTCCTTCCTTATCACCCACAATCAAACATTTCTTGTCTTCTTGACCAAGCATTAAGTGGAGAGTGTCAAGATTTCCACATTCCAATAGGGTACCGGGATCAAATGGAAAAATTAGCCAAGGTTAGCCCTTTATTCCCCTACAATGTCACTCCCACATTTACACGCAAAAACATTTTTATACACATGGTCTCTATGAAGAAAACTAATTGTAATGCTTTTACCACACAAGATATTCAAAGAGTTAAGTGCATTATCAAGATCAATTCTATAGACATCATCACTAACTTGAGAATTTTTAAGAACACTATTCACATGCTCAAGTAGTGAACTACATTTAAGAGTAAATTGATCATCATGCACACCAAGAGTACTACCAAGAGTACTCATTTCCGAGACTACACATTCCTTACCCTTAAGAGTACTCTCATCTTCCAAGAAGAGATTTTCATCTTGAGGAGGAATGTTGTCACACCATAGTGGGTTAGCATATAGGCTATAGCTTCCAAGATAAGCCATGCCGTCAACATCACTTGCACCACTAGGTTCATTAGGAGTAAATAAAATATCTTCAAACAAGACATTGTGCCTAAAGAATGAATGATCTAACCCGCAGACAGATTTGGAACTTTCACTATCTAAGGAATCATTATCAAGTTTCAAAGATATGTCAAGCACATGATTAGCCCTATGAGCCAAACAAACATTAGAATCTTTACAACAATATAGGCTCATAGGTTCACTCCTTTTTCCTTGGCCAACATCTTTAAATCCTTCACTTACTTGAGATTCATTAATCACATCACACATATCCTCAAGTGGTGGGTAAGTTTTACTTAGAAGTTGGGCAGCAAATTCCTCCGGGAAGCTCTCAACGCAAGGTGTTTGGACAATTGGATTTTGTGGGTAGAGTTTGGGTAGCAATTAGCGTATAATTTCAATGTGCCATTTCATATCTTCAATATTGTCATTGATACGATCACATGTGGCATTGAAATTATGGGCAGCCATTGTACCTAACAAAACGACACAACAAACAAAGAAAACAAATAAACTTGTTAGATCAAAAATGCCTCACC
Organism: Capsicum baccatum var. pendulum; assembly: GCA_030864225.1. Taxonomy (NCBI): domain Eukaryota; kingdom Viridiplantae; phylum Streptophyta; class Magnoliopsida; order Solanales; family Solanaceae; genus Capsicum; species Capsicum baccatum. The sequence goes on along the minus strand of CM061557.1, from coordinate 14,572,577 downwards.
ACACTCTCACTCTCGGTTTTACCTTACACTTTGTTTCACAAGTGTTGAAAGCCGACTTGTACTTCGTAAGTAATCGAGTGTCGAGTCTACTCTTGTCCTGGAATGGATTTTTGTTTGAAACTCAAATGAAATCTTGTAGGAATTGAGTCAAGAACTAACAACGAATTCAAAAAGATAAAAGTACACAACAAACGTAAACACGAACAAATGGACACAAATCTAACTTACAAGCTAGTAGGAGATTACTAGGTTGTCAATTAGTGTTCAAACCAACAAATGAACTAAGTGATAATAAAATGAAACTAAGAAATCTAAATTTTTGAGCCAAAATTGTTGTGTGAATAGTGTATATAGTGATGTGGCGGTCCACTAGTGGTTCGATTCCTGACTAATTTTAATTTCACAATTTGGACTTTGGTGAAAATTGTTCAATGGAGGGAAATACAAACTAGTGTTTGGAGCTCCTTTTTCAATTCAAATTTCAAGACTTAAAAGTCTTTGACTAGACTTGTACTTCTCCTTAAAACATGGACCCTTGTTTTATGGAAAAAGGTTGAGATGTGATGTATAGAAATTTTGGTGGTTGGGGGTCTTTCAAGATTCAACAAATACTACACCTTGTCTTTCACCTTTTTAAGATCTAAGTTCAATTTAATATTAACAAGGTGATGAATATGGTGAAGAACTTCAAGAACACAACAGCCACAACAAGAACAACCAACAACAATCTCCCAAGAACAACAAGTCCACCACAACAAGGTCAACAATCTCACGACCAAGACTACAAGGATAACAACAACAATCGGCTAAGTCTCCTTTGTGTTGTGTTTTCGATTTTACAAAAGGTGAAGGTTGTGACGAACAAAAAGAACACAACAACAATCTTTGAAGATCTACAACAACACCACAACACAATGCCTTCAACTCGGTCAAGCCTAGAACAACAACAACATTCAATCGGCCACACTTGTTTCACAACAACAATATTAACAATTCAAGCTCAAGTTTGGATCGACTCAAAGTGTTAGTGAGGAACAAAACTAACACTTCAAACACACAAGACAAGTAAAAGACTCCTAGACCTAGACTCAAGAACAAATCTCGGACAAGAACACAATTTCGGCAAAGACAACAACAATGGACAGATTGCAATTTTTCTGAAATTTTCAGCTTTTCAACAATTTTTTTTCTAACAAGCAAGCCCAAGATTGATCTTGTAGGAACAAGATCAAGTCATGATCTGATACCAAATGATACGGGATAAACAACGGAAGACTAAAAAACTACTCAAATAGTCCACAAATCAACTAGAACCCGAGGACCCCTTTGAGAGCAACTTTCGGCCAACAATAACAACACAAGGATTACAAGATACAAGGTGTATTTTAACACCAAAACAGCAACAACAACAAGAACAAGATGAACAATAGACAAATTTTGGAATTGCACATTAACAACACAAACATACGGTTACAACATCAACACTACTACACGATTACAAAGAAACAAAAGGATAGATAGTTAGACAAATTGAAGGTATAATCTTAACAACCCAAAAGTCTATTCCACTCTTGGACCATTAACATCATACACAACAAATACCTAACTCTTACTTTGGCATAAGAGTGACCTCGATCTCCCAAGAATCCAACGTTTCCAAGATTGAATCCAACACGAGTGATTCCACACTCAAGTTGATTTCCCTAGTTACAAGTTTCGGCCATAGGGGCCATTCTCACAAGAGAGAGTGTTTCAAATGTTACAACTTTAAATATTCAACCAAGTCTCTTAACGAATGAGCTAAAAGGTTCCTTATATAGTATTTTACAAACAAGGTGTAAATGTAAAAAATGACCCTTTAATCTCAAGTCTTCAAGTGGGTGCCCTTGGAGAGCATTATATGGATGGTTTTGGACCCTTTTTAAGTCCTCATTTGCACTTCACTTTCACACTCCAAGTCTCGGTTTCAATACATATCACAAACATGCATCCACGTAGTCGTACCCGTATCAGTTATAGCACACCGATTTGGCCCGAAAATACCCCGTTCACGCCATTACGCCCATTTGTCCACCCAAATAGCCACGAAAAATTAAACAGACTACACTGAAAGATCCCCAACCTCCCTGCCATACCCCGATTGAATTTTCGCCTACAACATGTCCAAAACCCAGGCCCACCCCAGAAACTGTGGGATGCATACCGATTTGGCCCGAAAATGCCCCGTTTTTGCTCTTTCGCCCGTTTGTCTACCCAATTGCCCACAAAAAATTAGACGGACCACAATGGGTTAATCCTAACCTCCCTGGTATGCCCCAATCAATTTTTGGCCCATAGCATGCCCAAACTCTGGGCCCACCCCTAAAATCGTAGGATATAGCACACCGATTTGACTCGAAAATATCCCGTTCTCGTCGTTTTGCCCGTTTATCCATCCAAATAGCCACAAAAAATTAAACGGACCATACTGGGATGATCCTCAACCCTCGTGGCATTCCTTAGTCAATTTTTGGCCCACAGCATGCCCGAAATCTGGGCCCACCCCCAAAACCGTGGGCTATAGCACACTGATTTGGCAAAAAAATGCCCTGTTCACGTTGTTTCACCCATTTGTCCAGCCAAATGGCCACGAAAAATTAAACGGACCACACTAGGACGATTCCCAACCTCCCTGGCATGCCCTGATCAATTTTTAGCCCATAGCACAATCAAACCCCGGGCTCACCCCCAAAACCGTGAGCTATAGCATATCGATTTAGCTTAAAAAAGCTCCGTTCGTGCCGTTTCGACTGTATGTCCACCCAAATAGCCATAAAAAATTTAACGGACCACATTGGGTCAATATCCAACCTCTCTAGCATGCCCCAATATATTTTTAACCCAGAGAACGCCCGAACCCGGGCCCAACCCCAAAGCTGTGGGATATAGCACACCAATTTCGCCCAAAAATGCCCTGTTTACCCTGTTTCGATGTTTGTCCACCCAAATGGCCACAAAATAGTAAACGAACCACACTGGGACGATCCCCAACCTCCCTGGCATGCCCCGGTTGATTTTTGATCCACAGCATGCTCGACCCCCAAAACCGTGGGCTATAGCATACTGATTTGGCCTGAAAATGCCCCGTTCGTGTCATTTTTCCCGTTTGTCCATGCAAATAGCCACAAAAAATTAAACGAACTATACTGGGATGATCCCCATCCTCCCTAGTATGCCTCAATCAATTTTTGGCCCACTGCTCACCCGAACCCCAGGTCAAACCCCATAAACTATGGGCTATAGCACACCGATTTTGCTCGAGAATGCCCTGTTCACATTGTTTTGCCCATATTTCCACACAAGTAGCCCAAAACTTAAACGGACAACACTGGGATGATCCCCAATCTCCCTGGCATTCCCCAGTCGATTTTTGGCTCACAGCATGCTCGCACCCCGAGACCTTCCCTGAAATCGTGTGCTATAGCACACTGCTTTGGCTCGAAAAAACACCATTCACGCTGTTTTTCCTGTTTATCCACCCAAATGGCCACAAAAATTAAACAACCATACTGGGATAATTCCCAACCTCCCTTGCATGCCTCGATCAATTTTAGGCCCACAGCACGGCCGGACCCCGGGAACACCCCCAAAACCGTAGGTATAACACACCAATTTGGCTCGAAAAGTCCCCATTCACGTTGTTTCACCCCTTTGTCCTCCCTAATAGCAGTGAAAAATTAAACAAACTATACTGGGATGATCCCCAACCTCCCTGGCATACCCCGGTCTAGTTTTAGCCCACAACATGCTCGGACCCCGGGCCCACCCCTTAAACCGTGGGCTATAGTACATCGATTTGGCCTAAAAATTCCCCATTCGCACCGTTTCACCCGTTTGTCCACCCAAATAGCCATGGAAAATTAAACGGACCACACTAGGATGATCCTCAACCTTCATGGCACGCCTCAATCTATTTTTGGCCCACAGCACGCCCGGACCCCTTGCCCACCTGCAAAACCGTGTGCTATAACACACCGATTTGGCCCAAAAATGCCCTATTCGTGCCGTTTTTCATATTTATCCATCCAAATGGCGACGAAAAATTAAATGGACCATAATGGAATGGTCCCCAACCCCCTTGGCATGTCCTAGTAAATTTTTGGCCAACAACATGCTCAGACCCCAGGCCCACCTCCAAAATCGTGGGCCATAGCACACCGATTTAGACCAAAAATACGTTGTTCGCATTGTTTCGCCCGTTTGTCTATCGAAATGGCCACAAAAAATTAAACGGACCACACTGGGATGATACCCAACCTCCATGGCATTCCTCAATCGATTTTTGGCCCACAGCACACCCGAACCTTGGGCCCACCCCTAAAACCGTAGGCTAAACCACACCGATTTGGCTCGAAAATGCCCCGTTCGCATCAGTTATCCCGTTTGTCCACCCAAATGGCAACAAAAAATTAAACTACCCACAATGGGATGATCCCCAAAAACCCAAGAATGCCCCAGTCCATTTTCGGCCCACAACACATTAGGATCTCGGGCCCATCCCTGAAATCGTGGGCTATAGCACACTATTTGGCTTGAAAATTCCCGTTCACATTGTCTCACCCGTTCATCCACCCAAATGGCCACAAAAAATTAAACGGACCATACTAAGACAATCCCTAACTTCTATGGCATGCCTTGGTCAATTTTTGGCCTACAACATGCTCTACCCCCGAAACCGTGGGCTATAGACCACCGATTTAGAGCAAAAATGCCCCATTCGCGTTGTTTCGCTCGTTTGTCCATGAAAATGGACACAAAAAATTAAACGGACCACACTGGAATGATCACCAAACTCTGTGGCACACCTCGATTGATTTTTGGCCCAAAGAACGCAAGAACCCTGGGCCCATCCCCAAATCCGTTGGCTATAGCATATCGATTTAGCTTGAAAAAGCCCCGTTTGTGCTTCTTTACCCGTTTATCCACCCAAATGGCCACAAAAAATTAAAACAACCATAATGGGATGATACCCAACCTACCTGGCATGCCCCAATCGATTTTTGTCCAATAGCACACCTGGACCCCGGGGCCACCCCCAAAACCGTGGGCTATAGCACACCGATTTAGGCCAAAAATGCCCTATTCGTGCCATTTCACTCGTTTGTCCACTCAAATGGCCACGAAAAATTAAACAGACCACACTGGATGATCCCTAACCTCCCTGGCAAGCCTCGGTTTATTTTTGACCCACAACACTTTGGGAACCCGAGCCCACCCCTAAAACCGTGGGCTATACCACACCGATTTGGCCCTAAAAAGCCTCGTTTGTGCCGTTTTGCCCCTTTGTCCACCCAAATGGACACAAAAAATTAAACAGACGATACTGGGACAATCCCTAACCTAGCTGGCATGCCTCAGTCAATTTTCGACCTACAGGTTGCCCGGACCACGGGACTACCACAAAACTGAGGGCTATAGCACATCAACTTAGCCTAAAAATGCCCCATTCACGCCGTTTTGCCCGTTTGTCCACCCAAATGTACATGAAAACTTAAACGAACCCCACTGAGATGATCCCTAACCTCTCTGGCATGCCCCAGTCAATTTTCAGCCCACAGCACGCTTGGACCCCGGGTCCACCCCCAAAATTGTGGGCTATAGCACACCGATTAAATTTGAAAATGCACCGCTTGGCTTGTTTATCCACCCAAATAGCCATGAAAAATTAAATGCACCACACTGGGATGATTCCCAACTGCCGTGGCACACCCTGATCGATTTTTGGCTCACAACATGACCGGACCCCAAGCCCACCCCAAAAAGCGTGGGCTATAGCACACCGATTTGGCCCCAAAATGCTTTGTTCACACTTTTTCTCCTATGTCCACCAAAATGGTCATGAAAAATTAAACGGACCACACAGGGACGATCCCCAACCTCCTGGACATGCCTCAGTCGATTATTGGCCCACACCATGCCTGGGTCCACCCTCAAAATCATGGGCTATAGCACACTGATTTGTCTCAAAAATGCCTCATTCGTATTATTTCGCCCGTTTGTCCACCCAAATAACCATGAAAAATTAAACGGACCACACTGGAAAGATCCCCAACCTCCCTGGGATGCCTTGATCGATTTTTGTCCCACAGCATGCCCGAACCCCGAGCCCACCCCCAAAACTGTGGGCTATAGCACTCCAATTTGGATCGAAAATGCCCCTTTCACGCCATTTCACCCGTTTGTCCATCCAAATGGCCACAACAAATTAAACAGACCACATTGGTACAATCCCAACCTCCTTGGCATGCCCCTCTCAATTTTTGGCCCACTACACGCCCGAAACCCGGGCCCTTAAAAAATGTGGTCTATAGCACACCGATTTGGCCCGAAAATGCCCCGTTCGCGGCGTTTCAATCGTTTGTCCACCCAAATGGCAATAAAAAACTAAATGCACCAGAATAGGATGATCCCCAACCTTTCTGGCACGCCCAGGTAGATTTTTGGCCCACAACACGCCCAGACCCCGGTCCCACCCTCAAAATTGTGGGCAATAGCACACCGATTTGGCATGAAAATACCCCATTCGCACTGTTTTGACCTTTTGACCACCCAAATAGCCACAAAAATTAAACGGATCACAATGGGACGATCCACAACCCCCCTGAGATGCCCTAGTCGATTTTTCACCCACAACATGCCTGGACCCTGGGCTCACGCCCAAAATTGTGGGCTATAGCATACCGATTTTGCTTTAAAATGCCCCGTTCGCATCGTTTCTCCCGTTCGTCCACCCAAATGGCCACAAAAAATTAAACGAACCATACTGGTACGATCCGAAACCTGCACATCCCGATTAATTTTTGACCCATAGTACTCCCGGACCCTGAGCCCACCCTCAAAACTGTGCGCTAAAGCACACCGATTTGGCCTAAAAATGCCCCCTTCGCATCATTTTGCCTGTTTGTCCATCCAAATGGCCATGAAAAATTAAACGGACTACATTGGGACGATCCTCAAGCTCCTTAGCACACCCCAATCAATTTTTAATCCACAGTACGCTCGGACCCCCGACCCCCTGAAAACGTGGGATATAGCACACCGATTTGACCCGAAAATGCCCCGTTCGCGCCGTTTTGCCAGTTTGACCACCCAAATGGCCACAAAAAATTAAATGAACCATACTAGGATGATCCCCAACCTCCCTGACATGCCCAACTCAATTTTTCGCCCACAACACGCCCAGACCCTCAGCCCACCCCCAAAACCGTGGGCTATAGCACACCGATTTGGCCCGAAAATGCCCCGTTCACGCAGTTTCGCCCGTTTATCCACCCAAATGGCTACGAAAAATTAAACGGACCACACCGATATGGTCTTTAACCTGTCCAACTTGCCATAGTTAATTTTTGACCCACAACACGTCTGGACCCCGGGTTTACCCCCAAAATTTTGGGCTATAGCACACGGATTTGGCCTGAAAATTCCCCGTTCGCGCTGTTTCTCCCTTTTTGTCCACCCAAATATCCACAAAAAATTAAACGGACCACTGGGATGATCCCCAAACTCCCTATCACACTCCGGTCAATTTTCAGCCCACAGCACGCCTGGACCCCGAGCCCACCCATGAAACCATGGGCTATAGCACACAGATTTAGCCCCAAAACTCCTCGTTTGCACCGTTTTCCCCGTTTGTCCACCCAAATGACCACGAAGAATTAAATGGACCATACTGGGATGATCCCCAACCTCCCTGGCATGCTTCTCTCAATTTTCAGTAAAAATCACACTCGGACCATAGGCCCACCCCCAAAAAAATAGGCAATAGCACACCGATATAGCCCAAAAATTCCCCGTTCGCTCTGTTTCCCCCGTTTGTCCACCCAAATGGCCACAAAAATTTAAATGGACCACACTGAGACCATCCCCAACCTCCCTGGTATATTTTGATTGATTTTTGTCCCATAGCACGCCCGGACCCTAGGCCTAACCTCGAAATCGTGGGCTATAGCACACAGATTTTGCCTGAAATTGCCCCGTTCATGCCGTTTGCCCGTTTGTCTACCCAAATAGCCACAAAAAATTAAACGAACCACACTGGGATGATCCCTAACCTCTTTGGCATGCCTCAGTCAATTTTTAACCTACAGCACGCTCGGAACCCGGATGCCCCCCTCCCCTCCAAAACTGTGGGCTATAGCACACCGATTAGGCCTGAAAACGTCCCGTTTGCATCGTTTCACCCGTTTGTCCACCTTAATGGCTACAAAAAATTAAATGGACTAAATTAGGATGATCCCCAACCTCCATGGCATGCCCCGATCAATTTTCAGCCTGTAGTACGCTCGAACCCCGGGCCCACCCCCAAAACCGTTGGTTATAGCACACCGATTTAGCCTGAAAATGTACCGTTCAAGCTGTTTCGCTCATTTGTCCACCCAAATGGCCATGAAAAATTTAAAGAAAAATAATGGAACAATCACTAACCTCCCTGGCATGCCCCGGTTGATTTTCGATCCACAGCACGCCCGGACTCCGAGCCCATACCCGAAACCATAGGCTATAGCACACCGATTTGGCCCGAAGATGCCGCGTTCGCGCCGTTTCACCCGTTTGGCCACCCAAACGGCCACGAAAAATTAAAAAAACCACACTGGGATGATCCCCAATCTCCTTTACGTGCCCCGATCGATTTTTGGCTCACAGCACACTCAGAACCCGAGCATCCCCCAAAATTGTGGGCAATAGCACATCGATTTGAGCTAAAAATGCCCCGTTCGTGCCGTTTCACTTATTTGTCCACCCAAATTGCCATGAAAAATTAAATGGACCACACTAAAACGATCCCCATCCTTCCTGACATGCCACAGTTGATTTTTGGGGAACAGTATGCTCGAACCTCTGGCCCACCCCTTAAACCGTGGGCTATAGCACATCGATTTATCTCGAAAATGCCCCATTTGTGCCATTTGACCCGTTGTCCACCCAAATGGCCACAAAAAATTAAACGGACCACACTGAGAAGATCCCCAACCTCCCTGGCATGTCCTGGTCAATTTTTAGCGCACAGCACACTCGAACCCAGGCCCATGCCCAAAACCGTGGATTATAGCACACCGATTTAGCCTGCAAATGCCCTGTTCTCACCATTTTGCCCGTTTGTCCACCCAAATGACCACAAAAAATTAAATAAACCATACTGGCATGATCTTCGACCTCCCTGGCATGGTCCAATCAATTTTTGGCCAACAACACTCCTAGACCTCGAGCCCACCCTCGAAATTATAGGCTATACCACACCGATTTGGCCGAAAATATACCGTTTGTGCCATTTTGCCTGTTTGTGAACCCAAATGGTCATAGAAAATTAAATGAACCACACTGGGAAAGCACATAGATTTGGCCCGAAAATGCCCCGTTTGCGCCATTTCAGTTGTTTGTCCACCCAAATGGCCACAAAAAATTAAACGTACAATACTGGGATGATCCCCAACCTCCTCGGAAAACCTCAGTCTATTTTTGACCCATAGTACTCCCGAACCCCGAGCCCAGCCCTAAAATCGTGGCTATAGCACACCGATTTGGCTTGAAATTGCCCCGTTCGCACTGTTTCGCCCGTTTGTCCACCCAATTGGCCACAAAAACTTAAAAGGACCACACTGGGATGATCCCCAGCCTCCCTGACATACCCCGGTCAATTTTTGACCCACAACACGCTTGGACCCCAGCCCCACCCCCAAAATCGTGTGATAAAGCATACCAATTTAGACTGAAAATGCCCCGTTTACGTCGTTTCGCCCCTTTATCCTCCCAAATGATCATGAAAAATTAAACGGACCACACTGGGATGATCCCCAACCTTCATGGCAGGCCCCGGTCTAGTTTCATCCCATAGCATGCCCGGACCCCGGGCCCACCCTCGAAACTATAGGCTATAACAACCGATTTGGTTCGAAAATGCCCCATTCGCGTCCTTCTGCCCGTATGTCCACCTAAATATCCATGAAAAAATAAACGGACCACACTGGAATGATCCCCAACCTCCTTGGCATGCCCCAGTTGATTTTTAGCTGATAACACGCTCGTACCCTGGGCCCACCCCCAAAATCGTGGGCTAGAGCACAACGATTAGGCCCGACAATGCCCCGTTCGCACTGTTTTGCCCATTTATCCACCCAATGTCCACAAAAAGTTAAACAGACCACACTGGGATGATCCCCAACCTCCGTAGCATGCCCCGGTCGATATTCAACCCACAGCATACCCGGACCCGGGGTCCATCCCTAAAACCGTTGGCTATAGCACATCGATCTTGCCCGAAAATGCCCTGTTTGCGCCGTTTCAATCGTTTCTCTACCCAAATGGCCACAAAAAATTAAATGGACCACAATAAAACGATCCCCAACCTCCCTAGCATGTACTGATGGATATTTGGCCCACAGCACGCCCAGACCCTAGGCCCACCCCCAAAATCGTAGGCTATAGCACACCGATTTAGCCTAAAAATGCCCAGTTCATGCTATTTTTCCTATTTGTCCACCTAAATGGACATAAAAAATTAAATAGACCACACTGGGATGATCCTCAACCTCCCTGGCATGCCCCATTCAATTTTCTGCCCACACAACGCCCGAACCCTAGGCCCACCTTTGAAATCAAGGGCTATAGCTCATTGATTTAGCCCGAAAATACCCCGTTCATACCATTTAGTTTTACACACATACCACACCCAGACTCTGGGCCCACCCCTGAAACTGTGGGCTATAGCACGAGGATTTAGCTTGAAAATGCCCCGTTCGCACCATTTCGCCTGTATGTCTGTCTAAATGGCCACAAAAAATGAAACAAACCACACTGGGATGATCCCCAACCTCTCTGGCACACCCCGATCGATTTTCAACCCATATCACACCTGGACCTTAGGTCTACCCCCAAAACCGTGGGCTATAACACACTGATGTAGCCCAAAAATGTCCCATTTGCGCCGTTTCGCCCGTTTGTCCGCCCAAATGACTACAAAAAATTAAACGAACCACACTGGGATGATCTTCAACCTTCGTGGGACACCCCGGTTGAGTTTTATCCTATAGCACACTGGAACCCCAGGCTCACCCCCAAAATGGTGGTCTAGATCACACTGATTTGCCCCAAAAATTTCCCATTCGTGCTGTTTTGCCTGTTTGTGCACCCAAATAGCCATGAAAAATTGAACGGACAATACTGGGATCATTCCAGACCTCCCTGGCACACCCCGATTTATTTTTGACCCACAGCACGCCCGAACCTTAGGCTCACCCCCGAAACCGTGGGCTATTCCACACCGATTTGGCTTTAAAATGCCCCATTTGTGCCGTTTCGTTCGTTTGTCCATCAATTGGACACAAACAATTAGATGGACCATGATGGGATGATCCCCAACCTTGATTGCAGGATCCAATCAATTTTCAGCCCACAACAAGCCCTGACCCTAGGCCCCATCCCCAGAACCATGGGCTATAACACACCAATTTGGCCCGAAAATGCCCCGTTCGTGCCGTTTCACCCGATTGTCCACCCAAATGGCCTCAAAAAATTAAACGGACCACACTGGGATGATCCTCAGCCTTCCTGGCATGACAATATTAATTTTTGAGCCACAGCACACCCGGACCCCATGCCCACCCCAAAATCCGTGGGCTATAGCACACAAGTTTGGCCCAAAAAATCCCATTCACACCTTTTTGTTCGTTTGTCAACCAGAATAGAAAAAGAAAATTAAATGAATCACAATGGAATGATCCCCAATCTCCCTGGCATACCCTGATCAATTTTTTGCGCACGGTACGCCCGAACCCTGGGCTAACCCCAAAAATCGTAGGCTATAGCACATCGATTTGGCTCGAAAATACCCCGTTCATGCCATTTCACCCGTTTGTCCTCCCAAATAGCCACAAAAAATTAAACGGACCACACTGAGACGATCCCTAACCTCCCTGGCACTCCCCAATTAATTTTTGGCCCTTGACACGCTCGAACCCCGGGCTCACCCCTAAAACTGTAGGCTATAGCACACCGATTTGGCCCGAAAATGCCCCATTCGCATTGTTACGCCCGTTTATCTTCCTAAATTACCTTGAAAAATTAATCGGACCATACTAAGATAATTCACAACCTCCCTGGCATACCCCGGTTGATTTTCGACCTACAGCATGACCGAACCCCGAGCCCACCCCAAAAATCGTGGGATATAGCACACCAATTTCTCCCAAAAATGCTCCGTTCGTGCCGTTTCGCCCGTTTGTCCACCTAAATAGCCACGAAAAATTAAACGGATGATACAGGGATGATCCTCAACCTCCCTGACATGCCTCGATCAATTTTTAGCCCACAGTATGCTCGGACCTCGGCCCAACCCCCAAAACCGTGGGCTATAGCACACCGATTTATCTCTAAAATGCCCCATTTGTGCCGTTTCCCCCTTTTGTCAACCCAAATGACTATAATAAATTTAATGGACCATACTGGGATGATCCCAAAGCTCCCTGGCATTCCCCGATCAATGTTTGTCCCAAAGCATGCCCGGACCCCAGGACCACCCCCAAAACCGTGGGCGATAGCACACTGAATTTGCCCGAAAATGCCCCGTTCGCGCCTTTTGGCCCGTATGTCTATGAAAATGGCCAAGAAAAATTAAATGGACCACACCATGATGATCCCCAACCTTCCTGGCATGCCCCGTTCAATTTTTGGCCCACAGCACATGCGTACCCTAGGTCCACCCCCAAAATAGTGGGCTATAGCACACCGATTTTGCCCAAAAATTCCCCGTTCGCACCGTTTCACCCATCTGTCCACCCAAATGGCCACAAAAAAGTAAACGGACCATACTTGGACGATTCCCAACCTTCCTGTCATGCCCTGGGCAATTTTTGACCCATTGCACGCCCGGACCTAGGGCCCATCCCCAAAACTGTGGGCTATAGCACTCCAATTTGGCTCGAATATGCCTTGTTTGCACTGTTTCATCCGTTTGTCCACCCAAATGGCCCCCAAAAATTAAACGAACCATACTGGGACGATCCTAACTTCCCTGAAATGCCCCGATTAATTTTCAGCCTACAGATTGCTCTGACCCCGAGTCCACCCCTAAAATCTTGGGTTATAGCACATCGATTTGGCCCGATAATGCCCCGTTTGTGCCGTTTCTCCCGTTTGTCCACCTAAATAGCCAAGAAATATTAAATGGACCACACTGTGATGATATTCAACCTCCCTGGCATACCCCGATCAATATTGGGTCCACAGCACGCCCGTCTCCCGGGCCCACCCCTGAAATCATGGCTATAGAACAAGGATTTGGCCCAAAAATACTCCGTACGCACCATTTCGCCCGTTTATCCATCCAAATGTCCATAAAAAATTAAACAGACCACATAGGGATGATCCCCAATCTCCTTAGCTCACCATGATTGATTTTTAAGCAACAGCATGCACGAACCCAAGGCCCACACTCGAAACCGTAGGCTATAGCATACCAATTTGTCCTGAAAATGCCCCATTCGTGTCATTTCATCAGTTTTTCCACCCAAATGGCCATGAAATATTAAACGGACCACACTGGGATGATCCCCAACCTCCCTGGTATGCCTTGATTGGCTTTTTCCTATAGCACAACCCAAACCCGGGGCCCACCCCTAAAACCGTGGGCTATAGCACATCGATTTGGCTCGAAAATTCCCCATTCATGCCGTTTTGCTCGTTTAACCAGCCTAATGGCCACAAAAAATTAAACGGACCATACTGGGATGATTCCCAACTTCCCTGGCATGCCCCAGTCAATTTTAGACCCACAGCATGCCCAGATCTCGGGCCCACCACAGAAACCTTGGGATATAGCATACTGATTTGGCTTGAAAATGCTCCGTTGGCACTGTCTCGCCAATTTGTCTACCCAAATGGACATGAAAAATTAAACGGACCACATTGGGATGATCACTAACCTCCATATCATGGCCCATTAGATTTTTGGCCCACAGCACAACCCGACCCCGGGCCTACCCCTGAAACCATGGGCTATAGCATACCAATTTGGCTCGAAAATGCCCCATTTGCGCCGTTCTCCCGATTATCCATACAAATGGCCAGAAAAAATTAAACATACAATACTGAGACAATCCCCAACCTCCCTGGAATGCCTTGGACAATTTTTAGCCCTCAGCACGCCTGGACCCCGGGCACATCCCTGAAACTATGGGCTATAACACTCCGATTTGGCCCTAAAAAACTTTGTTCGCACCGTTTCTCTCATTCGTCCAAAGATAGGCATGAAAAATTAAATGCACTACACAAGGACAATCCCCAACCTTCCTGGCATGCCCCGATCAATATTTAGACCATGGCACGCTCGGACCCCGAGCCCACCCTTGAAATAACGGGCTATAGTACATTGATTTAGCCCAAAAATTCTCTGTTCATGCCGTTTCACCATTTGTCGATCTAAATGGCCACAAAATTTTAAACGGACCACATTGGAAAAATCCCCAACCACCCTGGCATGCCCTGGTCAATTATGGGCCTATAACACGCTCAGACCCTGATCCCACCCTATAAATCATGAGCTATAGCACTCCGATTTAGCCTGAACATGCCCCGTTTCTGCCGTTTCACCCGTTTGTCCAACCAAATGGCCACAAAAAATTAAACAGACCATACTGGGAAGATCCTCAACCTCACTGGCACCTCTCTGGCATGACTCGATTGATTTTTGGCTCGTAAAATGAACGGATCCTAGTCCCACCCCCAAAACAATAGGTTATAGCAAACTGATTTGGCCCGAAAACACCCCGTTCATGTCGTTTCTCCTGTTAGTCAACCCAAATGTCCACAAAAAATTAAATAGACCACACTGGTATGATCATAGACCTCCCTATCAAGCCCCATTTGATTTTTGGCCGACAATATGCCCGAACCCTAGGTCCAAACATAAAATCGTGGGCTATAGCACACCGATTTGGCCTGAAAATGCCTCGTTTGGCCCGTTTATCTGCCCAAATAGTCACGAAAAATTAAACGGACCATACTGGGACTATCCCCAACCTCCCTAGAAGGCCCTGATCAATGTTTTCCCCAAAGTACACCTAGACACCGGGCCTACTCCAAAACCGTGGGGTATAGCACATCGATTTAGCTCGAAAATGTCTCGTTCACGCCGCTTTGCCCGTTTTTCCACCCAAATAGCCACAAAAAATTAAACGGATCATAATGGGACGATCGGCAACCTCCCTGATATGCCTCAGTCGATTTTCGGCCTACAGCATGCCCAGACCTTGGGCCAAACTGCAAAATCATGAGCTATAGGACACTGATTTAGCCCGAAAATGCTCTATTCGTGTTGTTTTTCCCATTTGTCCACCCAAATTCCACAAAAATTAAATGGACCACACTGGGACAATCTCCAACCTCCCTGGCATGCCCTGGTCAATTTTCAGCCCATAGCACGCCTGGACCCTTGGCCCACCCCCAAAACCGTAGGCTATAGCATACTAATTTGGCTAAAAAATGCACCATTCGCGTCGTTTCGCTCGTTTGTCCACCCAAATAGGCATGAAAAATTAAACGGACCATAATAGGATGATTCACGACCTCCTTGGCATGCCCCAATTGATTTTCGGCACACAACACACCGTACCCTGGCTCACCCCGAAAATTGTAGGCTATAACACACTGATTTAGCCCGAAAATGCCCCGTTCGTGCTGTTTTGCCCGTTTGTCAGACCAAATAGCCACAAAAAAAATAAATGAACCGCACTGGGATAATCCCCCACCTCCCTGGCATACCCTGATTGATTTTTGGACCACAGAACGCCCTGAGCCCAGGCCCACCCCTAAAATCATAGGCTATAGCACACCGATTTGGCTCGAAAATGCCTCGTTCATATTATTTTGCCAGTTTGTCCACTCAAATGGCCACGAAAAATTAAAATTACCACACTGGGATGATCCCCAATCTCCCTGGCACACTATAATTGATTTTCGGCCCCCATCACGCTCGGATCCCCGGACCACCCTCAAATCTGTGGGCTATAGCACACCGATTGGCCTAAAAATGCCCCTTTCGAGTTGTTTCGCTCGTTTGTCCACCCATATGGCCAGGAAAAATTAAATGGACCACACTGGGATGATTCTCAACCTCCTTGTCAAGCCCCGATTGATTTTTGGCCCACAGCACGTCCGAACCCCGGGCTCACCCCTGAAGCCGTGGGCTATAGCACACAGATTTTGTTTGAAAAGGTCCCATTCATGCCGTTTTGCCCGTTTATCTACCTAAATGGCCACGAAAAATTAGACGAATCATAGTGGGATGATCCCCAACCTCCTTGGTACATCCTGGTCAATTTTTGGTTCACAGCACGCCCAAACCCCGAGACCATCCCCAAAACCGTGGGCTATAGCACATCGAGTTGGCCCAAAAATGCCCCGTTTGCGCCGTTTCTACCATTTGTCCACACAAATGACCACAAAAATTTAAATGGACCATACTGAGATGATCCCTAATCTCCCTGGCATGCTTCGGTCAATTTTTGGCCCACAACATACCTAGGCCCGCCCCCAAAACCGTGGGCTATAGCACATTAATTTAGCTTGAAAATGCCTCGTTTGGGCCGTTTCGCTTGTTTGTCCACACAAGTGGCCATAATAAATTAAAATGATCACACTGGGATGATTCCCAACCTACCTAGCATATCTCGGTCCATTTTCTACCCACAGCACAGTCGAACCCCAAGCCCACCCCCAAACTCGTGGGCTATAGCACACCGACTTGGCCAAAAAATTCCCCGTTCGCGTTGTTCAGCCTTTTTGTCCACCCATATGGGCACAAAAAACTAAAAAGACCACACTTGGATGATCCCCAACCTTCCTGGCATGTCCCAGTTGATTTTTGTCCTACAACACGCTTGGACCCTGGGCCCACCCCTGAAACTACGGATTATAGCACTCCGATTTGACCTGAAAATGCCTCGTTCATGCTATTTTGCTTGTTCGTCCACTCAAATGGACACAAAAAATTAAACAGATCACACTGGAATTATCCCCAACCTCCCTGTTATGCCCCGATAAATTTTCGTCCCACAGCATGCCTGAACTCAGGCCCACCCCTAAAATCGTGGGATATAGCACATCGATTTCATCCGAAAATAGCCCGTACACGCCTTTTTGCCCATTTGTCAATCGAAATGGCCACGAAAAATTAAATGGACCACACTGGGATGATCTCCAACCTCCCTGGCATGCCCTATTTAATTTTTGGCCCACAGCACCCCCGGACCTTGGGCCACTCCTGAAATCGTGGGCTATAGCACATCGATTAGGCCCTAAACTACCCCGTTCATGCCGTTTCGCCCGTTTGTCCACCTAAATGGCAACGAAAAATTTGAAGGACCACATAGAGACGATCCCCAACCTCCCTGGCACACCTCGATAAATGTTTGACCCACTGCGTGCTCGGACCCCAGGCCCACCCCCAAAATCGTGGTCTATAGCAAACCAATTTTCCGTAAAAATGCGTCATTCCTGCTGTTTTGCCCGTTTGTCCACCCAAATAGCCACAAAAAATTAAACGGACCACACTAGGACGATCCCCAACATCCCTGGCACGTCCCGATCGATTTTCTTGCCACAGCACGTCCGTACCACGGGTCCACTCCCAAAACCATGGGCTATAGCACACAGATTTGGCCCAAAAATGCCCCGTTTGCATTGTTTTGCCCGTTTGTATACTAGGATGATCCCCAACCTCCCAAGCCTTCCCCGATCGATTTTTCACCAACAACACGCTCGAATTCTGCGCCCACCCTTGAAATTGTGGACTATAGCACACCTATTAGGGCCAAAATCATCCTATTCGCGCAGTTTCGCCCGTTTGTCCACCTAAATGGCCACGAAAAATTAAATGAACCACACTGGGATGATTCTCAACCAGCCTGGCATGCCCCGATTATTTTTGGCCCGTAGTACGCCTGGACCCCGGGCCCAACCCAGAAACTGTGGGCTATAGCACATCGATTTGGCTTAAAAATGCTCTTTTCACACCGTTTTACCCATTTGTCCACCCAAATAGCCACAAAAACTTAAACGTACCAAACTGGGATGATCCCCAACTTCCCTGCCATGCCTCGATTAATTTTTGGCCCAAACGACAGAACACCAGGCCCATTCCCAAAACTATGGGCCATAGCACACCGATTTGTCCCAAAAACTCCATACGCGCTATTTCTCCAGTTTGTCCACCAAAATGGCCACAAAAAATTAAATGAACCGTACTGGCATGATCTTCGACCTCCCTGGCATGGTCCAATCAATTTTTGGCCAACAACACTCCTAGACCTCGAGCCCACCCTCAAAATTATAGGCTATACCACACCGATTTGGCCGAAAATATACCGTTTGTGCCATTTTGCCTGTTTGTGAACCGAAATGGTCATAGAAAATTAAACGAACCACACTGGGAAAGCACATAGATTTGGCCCGAAAATGCCCCGTTTGCGCCATTTCAGTTGTTTGTCCACCCAAATGGCCACAAAAAATTAAACGTACAATACTGGGATGATCCCCAACCTCCTCGGAAAACCTCAGTCTATTTTTGACCCATAGTACTCCCGAACCCCGAGCCCAGCCCTAAAATCGTGGCTATAGCACACCGATTTGGCTTGAAATTGCCCCGTTCGCACTGTTTCGCCCGTTTGTCCACCCAATTGGCCACAAAAACTTAAAAGGACCACACTGGGATGATCCCCAGCCTCCCTGACATACCCCGGTCAATTTTTGACCCACAACACGCTTGGACCCCAGCCCCACCCCCAAAATCGTGTGATAAAGCATACCAATTTAGACTGAAAATGCCCCGTTTACGTCGTTTCGCCCCTTTATCCTCCCAAATGATCATGAAAAATTAAACGGACCACACTGGGATGATCCCCAACCTTCATGGCAGGCCCCGGTCTAGTTTCATCCCATAGCATGCCCGGACCCCGGGCCCACCCTCGAAACCATAGGCTATAACAACCGATTTGGTTCGAAAATGCCCCATTCGCGTCCTTCTGCCCGTATGTCCACCTAAATATCCATGAAAAAATAAACGGACCACACTGGGATGATCCCCAACCTCCTTGGCATGCCCCAGTTGATTTTTAGCTGATAACACGCTCGTACCCTGGGCCCACCCCCAAAATCGTGGGCTAGAGCACAACGATTAGGCCCGACAATGCCCCGTTCGCACTGTTTTGCCCATTTATCCACCCAATGTCCACAAAAAGTTAAACAGACCACACTGGGATGATCCCCAACCTCCGTAGCATGCCCCGGTCGATATTCAACCCACAGCATACCCGGACCCGGGGTCCATCCCTAAAACCGTTGGCTATAGCACATCGATCTTGCCCGAAAATGCCCTGTTTGTGACGTTTCAATCGTTTCTCTACCCAAATGGCCACAAAAAATTAAATGGACCACAATAAAACGATCCCCAACCTCCCTAGCATGTACTGATGGATATTTGGCCCACAGCACGCCCAGACCCTAGGCCCACCCCCAAAATCGTAGGCTATAGCACACCGATTTAGCCTGAAAATGCCCAGTTCATGCTATTTTTCCTATTTGTCCACCTAAATGGCCATAGAAAATTAAATAGACCACACTGGGATGATCCTCAGCCTCCCTGGCATGCCCCATTCAATTTTCTGCCCACACAACGCCCGAACCCTAGGCCCACCTTTGAAATCAAGGGCTATAGCTCATTGATTTAGCCCGAAAATACCCCGTTCATACCATTTAGTTTTACACACATACCACACCCAGACTCTGGGCCCACCCCTGAAACTGTGGGCTATAGCACGAGGATTTAGCTTGAAAATGCCCCGTTCGCACCATTTCGCCTGTATGTCTGTCTAAATGGCCACAAAAAATGAAACAAACCACACTGGGATGATCCCCAACCTCTCTGGCACACCCCGATCGATTTTCAACCCATATCACACCTGGACCTTAGGTCTACCCCCAAAACCGTGGGCTATAGCACACTGATGTAGCCCAAAAATGTCCCATTTGCGCCGTTTCGCCCGTTTGTCCGCCCAAATGACTACAAAAAATTAAACGAACCACACTGGGATGATCTTCAACCTTCATGGGACACCCCGGTTGAGTTTTATCCTATAGCACACTGGAACCCCAGGCTCACCCCCAAAATGGTGGTCTAGATCACACTGATTTGCCCCAAAAATTTCCCATTCGTGCTGTTTTGCCTGTTTGTGCACCCAAATAGCCATGAAAAATTGAACGGACAATACTGGGATCATGCCAGACCTCCCTGGCACACCCCGATTTATTTTTGACCCACAGCACGCCCGAACCTTAGGCTCACCCCCGAAACCGTGGGCTATTCCACACCGATTTGGCTTTAAAATGCCCCATTTGTGCCGTTTCGTTCGTTTGTCCATCAATTGGACACAAACAATTAGATGGACCATGATGGGATGATCCCCAACCTTGATTGCAGGATCCAATCAATTTTCAGCCCACAACAAGCCCTGACCCTAGGCCCCATCCCCAGAACCATGGGCTATAACACACCAATTTGGCCCGAAAATGCCCCGTTCGTGCCGTTTCACCCGATTGTCCACCCAAATGGCCTCAAAAAATTAAACGGACCACACTGGGATGATCCTCAGCCTTCCTGGCATGACAATATCAATTTTTGAGCCACAGCACACCCGGACCCCATGCCCACCCCAAAATCCGTGGGCTATAGCACACAAGTTTGGCCCAAAAAATCCCATTCACACCTTTTTGATCGTTTGTCAACCAGAATAGAAAAAGAAAATTAAATGAATCATAATGGAATGATCCCCAATCTCCCTGGCATACCCTGATCGATTTTTTGCGCACGGTACGCCCGAACCCTGGGCTAACCCCAAAAATCGTAGGCTATAGCACATCGATTTGGCTCGAAAATACCCCGTTCATGCCATTTCACCCGTTTGTCCTCCCAAGTAGCCACAAAAAATTAAACGGACCACACTGAGACGATCCCTAACCTCCCTGGCACTCCCCAATTAATTTTTGGCCCTTGACACGCTCGAACCCCGGGCTCACCCCTAAAACTGTAGGCTATAGCACACCGATTTGGCCCGAAAATGCCCCATTCGCATTGTTACGCCCGTTTATCTTCCTAAATTACCTTGAAAAATTAATCGGACCATACTAATATAATTCACAACCTCCCTGGCATACCCCGGTTGATTTTCGACCTACAGCATGACCGAACCCCGAGCCCACCCCAAAAATCGTGGGATATAGCACACCAATTTCTCCCAAAAATGCTCCGTTCGTGCCGTTTCGCCCGTTTGTCCACCTAAATAGCCACGAAAAATTAAACGGATGATACTGGGATGATCCTCAACCTCCCTGACATGCCTCGATCAATTTTTAGCCCACAGTATGCTCGGACCTCGGCCCAACCCCCAAAACCGTGGGCTATAGCACACCGATTTATCTCTAAAATGCCCCATTTGTGCCGTTTCCCCCTTTTGTCAACCCAAATGGCTATAATAAATTTAATGGACCATACTGGGATGATCCCAAAGCTCCCTGGCATTCCCCGATCAATGTTTGTCCCAAAGCATGCCCGGACCCCAGGACCACCCCCAAAACCGTGGGCGATAGCACACTGATTTTGCCCGAAAATGCCCCGTTCGCGCCTTTTGGCCCGTATGTCTATGAAAATGGCCAAGAAAAATTAAATGGACCACACCATGATGATCCCCAACCTTCCTGGCATGCCCCGTTCAATTTTTGGCCCACAGCACATGCGTACCCTAGGTCCACCCCCAAAATAGTGGGCTATAGCACACCGATTTTGCCCAAAAATTCCCCGTTCGCACCGTTTCACCCATCTGTCCACCCAAATGGCCACAAAAAAGTAAACGGACCATACTTGGACGATTCCCAACCTTCCTGTCATGCCCTGGGCAATTTTTGACCCATTGCACGCCCGGACCTAGGGCCCATCCCCAAAACTGTGGGCTATAGCACTCCAATTTGGCTCGAATATGCCTTGTTTGCACTGTTTCATCCGTTTGTCCACCCAAATGGCCCCCAAAAATTAAACGAACCATACTGGGACGATCCTAACTTCCCTAAAATGCCCCGATTAATTTTCAGCCTACAGATTGCTCTGACCCCGAGTCCACCCCTAAAATCTTGGGTTATAGCACATCGATTTGGCCCGATAATGCCCCGTTTGTGCCGTTTCTCCCGTTTGTCCACCTAAATAGCCAAGAAATATTAAATGGACCACACTGTGATGATATTCAACCTCCCTGGCATACCCCGATCAATTTTGGGTCCACAGCACGCCCGTCTCCCGGGCCCACCCCTGAAATCATGGCTATAGAACAAGGATTTGGCCCAAAAATACTCCGTACGCACCATTTCGCCCGTTTATTCATCCAAATGTCCATAAAAAATTAAACAGACCACATAGGGATGATCCCCAATCTCCTTAGCTCACCATGATTGATTTTTAAGCAACAGCATGCACGAACCCAAGGCCCACACTCGAAACCGTAGGCTATAGCATACCAATTTGTCCTGAAAATGCCCCATTCGTGTCATTTCATCAGTTTTTCCACCCAAATGGCCATGAAATATTAAACGGACCACACTGGGATGATCCCCAACCTCCCTGGTATGCCTTGATTGGGTTTTTCCTATAGCACAACCCAAACCCGGGGCCCACCCCTAAAACCGTGGGCTATAGCACATCGATTTGGCTCGAAAATTCCCCATTCATGCCGTTTTGCTCGTTTAACCAGCCTAATGGCCACAAAAAATTAAACGGACTATACTGGGATGATTCCCAACTTCCCTGGCATGCCCCAGTCAATTTTAGACCCACAGCATGCCCAGATCTCGGGCCCACCACAGAAACCTTGGGCTATAGCATACTGATTTGGCTTGAAAATGCTCCGTTGGCACTGTCTCGCCAATTTGTCTACCCAAATGGACATGAAAAATTAAATGGACCACATTGGGATGATCACTAACCTCCATATCATGGCCCATTAGATTTTTGGCCCACAGCACAACCCGACCCCGGGCCTACCCCTGAAACCATGGGCTATAGCATACCAATTTGGCTCGAAAATGCCCCATTTGCGCCGTTCTCCCGATTATCCATACAAATGGCCAGAAAAAATTAAACATACAATACTGAGACAATCCCCAACCTCCCTGGAATGCCTTGGACAATTTTTAGCCCTCAGCACGCCTGGACCCCGGGCACATCCCTGAAACTATGGGCTATAACACTCCGATTTGGCCCTAAAAAACTTTGTTCGCACCGTTTCTCTCATTCGTCCAAAGATAGGCATGAAAAATTAAATGCACTACACAAGGACAATCCCCAACCTTCCTGGCATGCCCCGATCAATATTTAGACCATGGCACGCTCGGACCCCGAGCCCACCCTTGAAATAACGGGCTATAGTACATTGATTTAGCCCAAAAATTCTCTGTTCATGCCGTTTCACCATTTGTCGATCTAAATGGCCACAAAATTTTAAACGGACCACATTGGAAAAATCCCCAACCACCCTGGCATGCCCTGGTCAATTATGGGCCTATAACACGCTCAGACCCTGATCCCACCCTATAAATCATGAGCTATAGCACTCCGCTTTAGCCTGAACATGCCCCGTTTCTGCCGTTTCACCCGTTTGTCCAACCAAATGGCCACAAAAAATTAAACAGACCATACTGGGAAGATCCTCAACCTCACTGGCACCTCTCTGGCATGACTCGATTGATTTTTGGCTCGTAAAATGAACGGATCCTAGTCCCACCCCCAAAACAATAGGTTATAGCAAACTGATTTGGCCCGAAAACACCCCGTTCATGTCGTTTCTCCTGTTATTCAACCCAAATGTCCACAAAAAATTAAATAGACCACACTGGTATGATCATAGACCTCCCTATCAAGCCCCATTTGATTTTTGGCCGACAATATGCCCGAACCCTAGGTCCAAACATAAAATCGTGGGCTATAGCACACCGATTTAGCCTGAAAATGCCTCGTTTGGCCCGTTTATCTGCCCAAATAGTCACGAAAAATTAAACGGACCATACTGGGACTATCCCCAACCTCCCTAGAAGGCCCTGATCAATGTTTTCCCCAAAGTACACCTAGACACCGGGCCTACTCCAAAACCGTGGGGTATAGCACATCGATTTAGCTCGAAAATGTCTCGTTCACGCCGCTTTGCCCGTTTTTCCACCCAAATAGCCACAAAAAATTAAACGGATCATAATGGGACGATCGGCAACCTCCCTGATATGCCTCAGTCGATTTTCGGCCTACAGCATGCCCAGACCTTGGGCCAAACTGCAAAATCATGAGCTATAGGACACTGATTTAGCCCGAAAATGCTCTATTCGTGTTGTTTTTCCCATTTGTCCACCCAAATTCCACAAAAATTAAATGGACCACACTGGGACAATCTCCAACCTCCCTGGCATGCCCTGGTCAATTTTCAGCCCATAGCACGCCTGGACCCTTGGCCCACTCCCAAAACCGTAGGCTATAGCATACTAATTTGGCTAAAAAATGCACCATTCGCGTCGTTTCGCTCGTTTGTCCACCCAAATAGGCATGAAAAATTAAACGGACCATAATAGGATGATTCACGACCTCCTTGGCATGCCCCAATTGATTTTCGGCACACAACACACCGTACCCTGGCTCACCCCGAAAATTGTAGGCTATAACACACTGATTTAGCCCGAAAATGCCCCGTTCGTGCTGTTTTGCCCGTTTGTCAGACCAAATAGCCACAAAAAAAATAAATGAACCGCACTGGGATAATCCCCCACCTCCCTGGCATACCCTGATTGATTTTTGGACCACAGAACGCCCTGAGCCCAGGCCCACCCCTAAAATCATAGGCTATAGCACACCGATTTGGCTCGAAAATGCCTCGTTCATATTATTTTGCCAGTTTGTCCACTCAAATGGCCACGAAAAATTAAAATTACCACACTGGGATGATCCCCAATCTCCCTGGCACACTATAATTGATTTTCGGCCCCCATCACGCTCGGATCCCCGGACCACCCTCAAATCTGTGGGCTATAGCACACCGATTGGCCTAAAAATGCCCCTTTCGAGTTGTTTCGCTCGTTTGTCCACCCATATGGCCAGGAAAAATTAAATGGACCACACTGGGATGATTCTCAACCTCCTTGTCAAGCCCCGATTGATTTTTGGCCCACAGCACGTCCGAACCCCGGGCTCACCCCTGAAGCCGTGGGCTATAGCACACAGATTTTGTTTGAAAAGGCCCCATTCATGCCGTTTTGCCCGTTTATCTACCTAAATGGCCACGAAAAATTAGACGAATCATAGTGGGATGATCCCCAACCTCCTTGGTACATCCTGGTCAATTTTTGGTTCACAGCACGCCCAAACCCCGAGACCATCCCCAAAACCGTGGGCTATAGCATATCGAGTTGGCCCAAAAATGCCCCGTTTGCGCCGTTTCTACCATTTGTCCACACAAATGACCACAAAAATTTAAATGGACCATACTGAGATGATCCCTAATCTCCCTGGCATGCTTTTGTCAATTTTTGGCCCACAACATACCTAGGCCCGCCCCCAAAATCGTGGGCTATAGCACATTAATTTAGCTTGAAAATGCCTCGTTTGGGCCGTTTCGCTTGTTTGTCCACACAAGTGGCCATAATAAATTAAAATGATCACACTGGGATGATTCCCAACCTACCTAGCATATCTCGGTCCATTTTCTACCCACAGCACAGTCGAACCCCAAGCCCACCCCCAAACTCGTGGGCTATAGCACACCGACTTGGCCAAAAAATTCCCCGTTCGCGTTGTTCAGCCTTTTTGTCCACCCATATGGGCACAAAAAACTAAAAAGACCACACTTGGATGATCCCCAACCTTCCTGGCATGTCCCAGTTGATTTTTGTCCTACAACACGCTTGGACCCTGGGCCCACCCCTGAAACTACGGGTTATAGCACTCCGATTTGACCTGAAAATGCCTCGTTCATGCTATTTTGCTTGTTCGTCCACTCAAATGGACACAAAAAATTAAACAGATCACACTGGAATTATCCCCAACCTCCCTGTTATGCCCCGATAAATTTTCGTCCCACAGCATGCCTGAACTCAGGCCCACCCCTAAAATCGTGGGATATAGCACATCGATTTCATCCGAAAATAGCCCGTACACGCCTTTTTGCCCATTTGTCAATCGAAATGGCCACGAAAAATTAAATGAACCACACTGGGATGATCTCTAACCTCCCTGGCATGCCCTATTTAATTTTTGGTCCACAGCACCCCCGGACCTTGGGCCACTCCTGAAATCGTGGGCTATAGCACATCGATTAGGCCCTAAACTACCCCGTTCATGCCGTTTCGCCCGTTTGTCCACCTAAATGGCAACGAAAAATTTGAAGGACCACATAGAGACGATCCCCAACCTCCCTGGCACGCCTCGATAAATGTTTGACCCACTGCGTGCTCGGACCCCAGGCCCACCCCCAAAATCGTGGTCTATAGCAAACCAATTTTCCGTAAAAATGCGTCATTCCCGCTGTTTTGCCCGTTTGTCCACCCAAATAGCCACAAAAAATTAAACGGACCACACTAGGACGATCCCCAACATCCCTGGCACGTCCCGATCGATTTTCTTGCCACAGCACGTCCGTACCACGGGTCCACTCCCAAAACCATGGGCTATAGCACACAGATTTGGCCCAAAAATGCCCCGTTTGCATTGTTTTGCCCGTTTGTATACTAGGATGATCCCCAACCTCCCAAGCATTCCCCGATCGATTTTTCACCAACAACACGCTCGAATTCTGCGCCCACCCTTGAAATTGTGGACTATAGCACACCTATTAGGGCCAAAATCATCCTATTCGCGCAGTTTCGCCCGTTTGTCCACCTAAATGGCCACGAAAAATTAAATGAACCACACTGGGATGATTCTCAACCAGCCTGGCATGCCCCGATTATTTTTGGCCCGTAGTACGCCTGGACCCCGGGCCCAACCCAGAAACTGTGGGCTATAGCACATCGATTTGGCTTAAAAATGCTCTTTTCACACCGTTTTACCCATTTGTCCACCCAAATAGCCACTAAAACTTAAACGTACCAAACTGGGATGATCCCCAACTTCCCTGCCATGCCTCGATTAATTTTTGGCCCAAACGACAGAACACCAGGCCCATTCCCAAAACTATGGGCCATAGCACACCGATTTGTCCCAAAAACTCCATACGCGCTATTTCTCCAGTTTGTCCACCAAAATGGCCACAAAAAATTAAATGAACCGTACTGGGATGATCCCTACCCCCTGGCATAACCCAGTCAATTTTTGGCCTACAACACGCCCGGACCCCTGGTCCACCCTCAAAACTGTGGACTACAGCACACCGATTTGTCCCCTAAATTCCTCGTTCACATTATTTCATCCGTTTGTCCCCTCAAATGGCCATGAAAAATTAAACAAACCACACTGGGATGATCCCCAACGTCCCTGGCATGCTCCAGTCAATTTTTTACCCACAACATGCCTCAACCCCAAGCCCACCCTTGAAATCATGGGCTATAGCACATCGATTTCATATGAAAATGCCCCGTTCGTGATGTTTCGCCCGTTTGTGCACCCAAATGGCTACAAAAACTTTAAATGACCACACTAGGACGATCCCAACCTCTCTGCCATTTCCCGGTCAATTTTTGGCCAATAGCACGCCCGAACCCAGGGCCCACCCCTGAAATCGTGGGCTATAGCACATCGATTTGGCCCGAAAATGTCTCGTTCATCCTGTTTCACCCGTTTGTCCACCCAAATAGCCACAAAAAATTAAACGGACCACACTGGGACGATCCCAAACTCCCTGGAATGCCCCAGCTAATTTTTGACCCATAGCACGCTCGGACATCGGGCCCATCCCCAAAAATGTGTGCCATAGCACCGATTTGGATGAAAAAACCCTGTACACGCCGTTTGTCCCGTTTGTCTACCCAAATGGCAACGAAAAATTAAATAAAACATACTGGGATGATCTCCAACCTCTCTGGCACGCTCCAGTCAATTTTTGACCCGCAGCACCCCTGAAGCTTGGGCCGACCCTCTAAATCGTAGGCTATAGCATATCGATTTGACCTAAAAATGCCCCGCTCGCGACATTTCGCCTATTTGTGCACCAAAATGACCACAAAATTTAACAGACCACACTGGGATGATCCCAGCCTCTCTGGAACGTCTCGATCAATTTTCAACCCACAGCACGCTCGAACCATGGGCCCTCCTCCAAAACTGTGGGCTATAGCACAATGATTTGGCCCAAAAATGCCCCGATCACGCCGTTTCGCATGTTAATCCATCCAAATGACCATGAAAAATTAAATGGACCACACTGAAATGATACCTAACCTCCCTGGCATGCCCCGATGATTTTTGATCCACAACACGCCCAAACCTCGGGCCCACCCTTAATACCGTGGGCTAAAGCATACCGATTTGTCCCAAAAATGCCATGTTTGCATCGTTTCGCCCGTTTGTCCACCCAAATGGCCACAAAAAATTAAATAGACCACACAGGGATGATCCCCAACCTCCCTGGAACGCCCCAATCGATTTTCGACCCATATCACGCTCGGACCCCAGGCCACCCCCAAAACAGTGAGATACAGAACACCGATTTGGCATGAAAATACCCCGTTTGCATCGTTTCGCCTGTTTATCCACCCAAATAGCCATAAAAAATTAAACAGACCACACTGGGACGATACTCAATCTCCCTGGGATGCTTTGGTCGATTTTTAACATACAGTGCACTCGGAGGCCCCCTAAAACCATGGGATATAGCACACCAATATTTCAAGAAAATGCCCCGTTCGTGTCATTTTGCCCGTTCATCCACCCAAATGGACACGAAGAATAAAATGGACCACACTGAAATGATCTCCAATCTCCATGACATGCCCCGGTCGATTGTCGGCCCACAACATGCCAATAACCTGAGCCCACCCCCAAAACAATGGGCTATAGCACATTGATTTGGCCCAAAAATGCCCCGTTCGCACCATTTCACCCATTTGTCCACCCAAATGGCCATAGAAAATTAAACGGACCACACTGGGATGATCCCCAACCTCCCTGAAATGCTCCAGTTGATTTTTGTCCCATAGCACGCCCGAACCCTAGGCCCATCCCCAAAACCGTGGGTGATAGCACACCGATTTGTCCCAAAAACACCCCGTTCACATTTTGTTTGACCTTTTGACCACCTAAATAGCCCCAAAAAATTAAAAGGACTACACTGGGATGATCCTCAACCTCCTTGCCACACCCCAGTTAATTTTTTACCCACAGTACGCTCGAACCCCTCTTTGGCATCCCCAGCCTTCCTGGCACGTCCTGGTTGATTTTTGGCCCACAGAACGCCTGAACCTTGGGCCCACCCCCAAAACCGTCGGCTATAGCACACTATTTTTGTCTGAAAATGCCCCATTAGAGCTGTTCTGCCCGTTTGTCCACCCAAATTTCCATGAAAAATTAAATGAACCACACTAGGATGATC
Organism: Capsicum baccatum var. pendulum; assembly: GCA_030864225.1. Taxonomy (NCBI): domain Eukaryota; kingdom Viridiplantae; phylum Streptophyta; class Magnoliopsida; order Solanales; family Solanaceae; genus Capsicum; species Capsicum baccatum. Next base: position 14,542,947 of record CM061557.1, on the reverse strand, counting down.
CCCAACCTCCCTGTACACTATGGTTGATTTTTGGCACGCTCGAACCTCGGACCCACCCCCGAAATCGTGGGCTATAACACATCAATTTGGCTTGAAAATGCCCCATTTGCGCTGTTTCGCCTGTTTCTCCACCCAAATGGCCACGAAAAATTAAACGGACCATACTGGGATGATCCCCAACCTCCCTGGCATGCCCCGATCAATTTTTGGCCCACAGCATGCTTGAACAATGGGCCCACCCCTAAAACCGTGGGTTATAGCACATCGATTTGACCCAAAAATACCTCGTTCCCTTCGTTTCACCCGTTTGTCATCCCAAATAGCCACAAAAAATTAAACGGTCCACACAAGGATGATCCCCAATCTCCCAGGCATGCCCGATCGATTTTTGGACTACAGAACGCCTGGACTCTGAGCCCACCCCCAGAATCGTGGGTTATAGTACACCAATATAACCCAAAAATTCCTTGTTCTTGCCGTTTCTCCCATTTTTTAACCCAAATTGCCAAAAGAAATTAAATGCACCACACTGGGACGATCTCCAACCTCTTTGGCACGCCCCAAACGATTTTTGACCACAGCACACCCAGTCCCCTGCCAACCCTAAAATCCTGGGCTATAGCACACTGATTTATCCTGAAAATGCCCCGTTCGCGCCGTTTCGCCCGTTTCGCCCGTTTCTTCACCCAAATGGACATGAAAAATTAAACAGACTACACTGGGACGATCCCCAATTTCCCTAGCACACCCAAGTCTAATTTTGACCCTCAGAGCACTCGGACCCCAGACCCACCCTAAAACCATGGGCTATAGCACACCAATTTTACTAGAAAATGCCCCGTTCGCGCCGTTTAGCCTGTTTATCCACCCAAATGGCCAAGAAAAACTAAACGGACCACACTGGAATGATTCTCAACCTCCATGGCCCACCCCTATCTATTATCAGCCCCCAGCAGGCCCGGACCCCGAGTCCACCATCGAAACAATGTGCTATAGCACACATATTTGGCCCAAAAATGCCCCGTTCGCGCTGATTCGCCCGTTTGTCCACCCAAATGGCCACAAAAAATTAAATGGACCATACTGGGATGAAATCTAACCTCCCTGGCACACCTCAGTTGATTTTTGGTCAACAGCACGCCCGGACCTTGACCCACCCCAAAAATCGTGGGCTATAGCACACCATTTTGGTCTGAAAATGCCCCGTTCGCACCCTTCCATCCGTTGCTGCACCCAAATGGCTACGAAAAATTTAATGGACCACACTGGGATGATCCTCAACCCCCCTGGCATGCCCAGGTTGATATTTGGCACACAACACGCCCATACCCCAGGCCAAACCCCAAAATCATGGGCTATAGAACACTGATTTAGCCCGAAAATGCCCCGTTCACGTCGTTTTGCTAATTTATCCATCCAAATGGCCATAAAAAATTAAACAGACGATATTGGGACTATCTCCAACCTTCCTGGCATGCCCCGATCAATTTTACGCCGACAGCACGCCCTGAACCCGGACCCACCCTCAAAACCATGGGCTATAACACATTGATTTGCTCCAAAAATGCCTCATTCACTTCGTTTTTCCCGTTTGTCCACCCAAATGTCAACCAAAAATTAAATGGACCACACGGGGACAATCCCAACCTCCCTGGCACGCCCCGATCTATTTTTATCCCAGAGCAAGCTCGTTCCACTAGCCCACTCCCTAAATTGTGGGCAATTACACACCTATTTGGCCCTAAAATGCCCTGTTCACGTCGTTTCTCCCGATTGACTATCGAAATGGCAATGATAAATAAAATGGACTATACTAGGATGATCCCCAACCTCCCTGGCATACCTCGATCAATTTTTAGCCTACAGCATGCCCGAACCCCGGGCCCACCACCAAAACTTTGGGCTATAGCACACCGATTTGTCCTGAAAATGCACCATTTGTGGCGTTTCGCCTGTTTCTCCACCCAAATAGCCACAAAAATTTAAATCGACCATATTGGGATGATCCCAACCTCCGTGGAATGCCCTATTCAATTTTCAGTCCAGAGAACCCCCGGACACCGGGCCCACCCTAAAATCATGGGCTATAACGCACCAATTTGTCCCTAAAATGCCCCGTTTGCATCGTTTTGCCCATTAGTCCACCCAAATGCCATAAAAATTAAATGGACCATGCTGGGACGATCTCCAACCTCCCTGGCATGCCCTGGTCAATTTTCAGCCCACAGCACGCCTGAACCCCAGGCCCACCCCCAAAATGATAGGCTATAGCACACTAATTTGGCCAGAAAATGCACCATTCGCGTTGTTTCGCTCGTTTGTCAACCCAAATGGCCACAAAAACTAAAATGGACCATTATAGGATGATCCCCAACCTCCTTAGCATGCCCCGATCAATTTTTGGCCGACAACAAGTCGGACCCCGGCCACCCCTGAAACCGTGGGCTATAGCACACTAATTTGGCCCATATGTCAACCCAAATAGCCATAAAAAATTAAATGAAACACACTGGGATGATCCCCCACCTCCCTGACATGCCTTTATTGATTCTCATACTACAGCATGCCCAGACCCTGAGCCCACCCCCAAAGCCGTGGGCTATAGCAAATCGATTTGGCCCGAAAATAGCCCGTTCATGCTGTTTTACCTGTTTGTCCACCCAAATGGGCACAAAAAATTAAATTGACCACACTGGAATGATCCTCAACCCCCTTGGCAACCCCCAATCAATTTTTGGCCCACAGCACGCTTGGACCCGGAGCACACCCTCGAATCCGTAGGCTATATCACACTGATTTGCCTGAAAATTCATCGTTCGGGCTGTTTCACCCGTTTGTCCATCCAAATGGCCACAAAAAATTAAATGGACAACAATGGGATGATCCCCAAACTTCCTGAAAAGCCCCGATCAATTTTTGGCCCACAGCACATCCTAACTGATCCCACCCCCGAAACTGTGGGCTAAAGCACATAGATTTTGCCCAAAAAGGCCCCGTTCGTGCTGTTTCAATCGTTTATCTACCTAAATGGCCACGAAAAATTAGACGGACCACAGTGGGATGATACCCAACCTCCCTGGCATGCCTCAGTCAATTTTTTGTCTGCAGCATGCCCAAACCCCTGGACTATCCCTGAAATCGTGAACTATAGCAAATCGATTTGACACGAAAATTCCCCGTTTGCACCGTTTCTCCCATTTGTCCACCCAAATGGCAACAAAAAATTAAACGGACCACACTGGGATGATCCCCAATTGCCCTGGCATGCCCCGGTCAATTTTTGACGCACAACATGCCCAGGCCCTGGGCCCACCCCCAAAATTTAGGGCTATAGCACACCGATTTGGCCCGAAAATACCTTGTTCAGGCCGTTTTGCCCGTTTGTCCACACTTATGGCTACGAAAAATTAACCAGACCATACTGGGATGACTCCCAGCTTCCCTGGCATGTCCCGATCTATTTTTATCCCACAACATGCTCGATCCTCGGGCCCACCCCCAAAATCGTAGGCTATAGCACACCGATTTGGCCCAAAAATGCCCCATTCGTGCTGTTTTGCCCATTTGTCAGACCAAATAGCCATGAAAAATAAGTGAACCACACTGGGATAATTCCCCACCTCCCTGGCATACCCCGATTGATTTTTGGACTACAGAATGCCCGGAGTCCAGGCCCACCCCCAAAATCATAGGGTATAGCACACCGATTTGGCTCGAAAATGCCTCGTTCACATTATTTTGCCAGTTTGTCCACTCAAATGGCCACGAAAAATTAAATGGACAACACTGGGATGATCCCCAACCTTCCTGGCACACTATGATCGATTTTCGCCCCCCTTCACGCTTGGATCCCAGGCCTACCCTCAAATCTGTGGGATATAGCACACCGATTGGCCTGAAAATGCCCTTTTTAGTTGTTTCGCTCGTTTGTCCACCCATATGGCCAGGAAAAATTAAACGGACGAAACTGGGATGATCCTCCACCCTCCGGTCAAGCCCCGATTGATTTTTGGCCCACAGCACGTCCGAACCCCGGGCTCACCCCTGAAATCGTAGGCTATAGCACACAGATTTTGTCTGAAAAAGCCCCGTTCATGCCGTTTTGCTTGTTTATCTACCTAAATGGCCACAAAAAATTAGACGAATCACAGTGGGATGATCCCGAACCTCCCTGGTACATCCTGGTTGATTTTTGGTTCACAGCACGCCCAAACCCCGGGACCATCCCCAAAACCGTAGGCTATAGCACATCGATTTGGCCCAAAAATGCCCCGTTTGCACCGTTTCTACTATTTATCCACACAAATATCCACAAAAATTTAAATGGACCATATTGAGATAATCCCTAATCTCCCTGGCATGCTTCGATCGATTTTTGGCCCACAGCATACAAGCCCACCCCCAAAACCGTGGGCTATAGCACACTAATTTAGCTCGAAAATGCCCCGTTTGGGCCGTTTCGCTTGTTTGTCCACACAAGTGGCCACAAAAAATTAAACGAATCACACTGGACGATTCCCAACCTCCCTGGTATATCTCGGTCCATTTTCTGCCCACAGCACGATCGAACCCTGAGCCCACCCCCAAAATCGTGGGCTATAGCACACCAATTTGGCCAGAAAATTCCCCGTTCGCATTGTTTGGCCTTTTTGTCCACCCATATGGCCACAAAATTCTAAAAAGACCATACTGGGATGATCCCCAACCTTCCTGCCATGTCTCAATTGATTTTTGTCCTACAGCACGCTTGGACCCTGGGCCCACCCCCGAAACTGCAGGTTATAGCGCTCCACTTTGACCTGAAAATGCCCCATTCATGCTGTTTTGCCTGTTCGTCCACTCAAATGGACACAAAAAATTAAACGGATCACACTGGAATTATCCCCAACCTCCCTGTTACGCCCGGGTGAATTTTCAACCCACAACATGTCTGAACCTGGGCCCACCCCCAAAATCATGGGATATAGCACATGGATTTCATCCGAAAATACCCCGTACGTCCCTTTTTGACCATTTGTCAACCGAAATGGCCACGAAAAATTAAATGGACCATACTGGAACGATTTTCAACCCCTTGGCATGCCCTATTCAATTTTTGGCCCACAGCACCCCCGGACCCTGGGCCACTCCTGAAATCGTGGGCTATAGCATACCGATTAGGCCCTAAAATACCCCGTTCATGCCGTTTCGCCCGTTTGTCCACCCAAATGGCCACAAAAAATTTATAGGACCACATAGAGACGATCCCCAACCTCCCTGGCACGCCTCAATCAATTTTCGACCCACTGCGTGCTCGAACCCCAGGCCCACCCCCAAAATCGTGGTCTATAGCACACAAATTTTCCGTGAAAATGCCTCGTTACCGCTGATTTGCCCGTTTGTCCACCCAAATAGCCACAAAAAATTAAACGGACCACACTAGGACGATCCCCAACATCCCTGGCATGCCCTGATCAATTTTCTGCACACAGCAACTCCGTACCTCGGGTCCACCCCTAAAACCATGGGCTATAACACACAGATTTGGCCCAAAAATGCCCCGTTCACACTGTTTTGCCCGTTTGTCTACACAAATGGCCACAAAAGATTAAACGAACCACACTAGGATGATCCCCAACCTCCCAAGCATTCCCCGATCGATTTTTCACCCACAGCACGCTCGAACCCCGGGCCCACCCCTGAAATTGTGGACTATAGCACACCTATTAGGCCCAAAATTGTCCTATTCGCGCAGTTTTGCCCGTTTGTCCACCTAAATGGCCACGAAAAATTAAACGAACCACACTGGGATGATCCCCAACCAACCTGGCATGCCCCGATTATTTTTGGCCCGTAGTACGCCTTGAACCCGGGCCCAACCCGGAAACTGTGGGCTATAGCACATCGATTTGGGCAAAAAATGCTCCGTTCACACCATTTTACCCGTTTGTCCACCCAAATAGCCACGAAAACTTAAACGTACCAAACTGGGATGATCCCATACTTCCCTGCCATGTCTTGGTCAATTTTTGGCCCAAAGAACGCCCGAACACCAGGCCCATTCCGAAAATTATGCGCCATAGCACACCGATATGTCCCAAAAACTCCGTACGCATTGTTTCTCCCGTTTGTCCACCAAAATGGCCACAAAAAATTAAATGAACCACACTGGGATGATCCCTACCCCCTGGCATACCCCAGTCAATTTTTGGCCTACAATACTCCCGGACCCCTGGTCCACCCTCAAAACCGTGGGCTATAGCACACCGATATGGCTCCAAAATTCCTCGTTCACATTATTTCATCCGTTTGTCCCCCCAAATGGTCATGAAAATTTAAACAGACCACACTGGGATGATCCCCAACGTCCCTGGCATGCTCTGATCAATTTTTGACCCACAGCATGCCTCAACCCCAGGCCCACCCTTGAAATCATGGGCTATAGCACATCGATTTCATATGAAAATGCCCCGTTCGCGATGTTTCGCCCGTTTGTGCACCCAAATGGCTACAAAAAATTTAACTGACCACACTAGGACGATCCCAGCCTCTCTGCCATATCCCGTTCAATTTTTGGCTGATAGCACGCCCGAACCCTGGGCCCACCTCTAAAATCGTGGGCAATAGCACATCGATTTGGCCTGAAAAATGTCTCGTTCGTGCCGTTTCACCCGTTTGTCCACCCAAATAACAACGAAAAATTAAACGGACCACACTGGGACCATGCCAAACTCCCTGGAATGACCCAGCTAATTTTTGACCCATAGCACGCTCGGACATCGGGCCCATTCCCAAAAATGTGGGCCATAGCACTAATTTGGATGAAAAAACCCTGTACGCGTCGTTTGTCCCATTTGTCTACCAAAAATGTGGGCCATGCCCCGGTGAATTTTCGTCCCACAACATTCCTGAACCCCAGCCCACCCCTAAAATTGTGGGATATAGCACATCGATTTCATCCGAAAATACCCCGTACGTGCCTTTTTGCCCATTTGTCAACCGAAATGGCCACAAAAAATTAAATGGACCATACTGGAACGATCTTCAACCCCTTGGCATGCCCTATTCAATTTTTGGCCCACAGCACCCCCGGACCCTGGGCCACTCCAGAAATCGTGGGCTATAGCATACCGATTACGCCCTAAAATACCCCGTTTATGTCGTTTCTCCCGTTTGTCCACCCAAATGGCCACAAAAAATTTATAGGACCACATAGAGACGATCCCCAACCTCCCTGGCATGCCTCGATCAATTTTTGACCCACTGCGTGCTCGGACCCTAGGCCCACCCCCAAAATCGTGGTCTATAGCAAACCAATTTTCCGTGAAAATGCCTCGTTACCGCTGTTTTGCCCGTTTGTCCACCCAAATAGCCACAAAAAATTAAACGGACCACATTAGGATGATCCCCAATATCCTTGGCATGCCCTGATCGATTTTCTGCACACAGCACGTCCGTACCTCGGGTCCACCCCTAAAACCATGGGCTATAGCACAGAGATGTGGCCCAAAAATGCCCCGTTCGCACTGTTTTACCCGTTTGTCTACACAAATGGCCACAAATAATTAAACGAACCACACTAGGATGATCCCCAACCTCCCAAGCATTCCCCAATCAATTTTTCACCCACAGCACGCTCGAACCCCGGGCCCACCCCTGAAACTGTGGACTATAGCACACCTATTAGGCCCAAAATTGTCCTATTCGCGCAGTTTCGGCCGTCTGTCCACCTAAATGGCCACGAAAAATTGAACAAACCACACTGGGATGATCCCAACCAACCTGGCATACCCCGATTATTTTTGGCCTGTAGTACGCCTGGACCCCGAGCCCAACCCGGAAACTGTGGGCTATAGCACATCGATTTGGCCCAAAAATGCTCCGTTCACACCGTTTTATCCGTTTGTCCACCCAAATAGCCACGAAAACTTAAACGTACAAAACTGGGATGATCCCCAACTTCCCTGCCATGCCTCGGTCAATTTTTCGCGCAAAGCACGCCCAAACACCAGGCCCATTCCCAAAACTATGGGCCATAGCACATCGATATGTCCCAAAAACTCCGTACGCATTGTTTCTCCCGTTTGTCCACCAAAATGGCCACAAAAAATTAAATGAACCACACTGGGATGATCCCTACCCCTGGCATACCCCAGTCAATTTTTGGCCTACAAGACGCCCGGACCCCTGGTCCACCCTCAAAACCGTGGGCTATAGCACACCGATTTGGCTCCAAAATTCCTCGTTCACATTATTTCATCCGTTTGTCCCCCAAATGGTCATGAAAAAATAAACAAACCACACTGGGATGATCCCCAACGTCCCTGGCATGCTCCAGTCAATATTTGACCCACAGCATGCCTCAACCCCAGGCCCACCCTTGAAATCATGGGCTATAGCACATCGATTTCATATGAAAATGCCCCGTTTGCGATGTTTTGCCTGTTTGTGCACCCAAATGGCTACAAAAAATTTAAATGACCACACTAGGATGATCCCAGAATCTCTTCCATATCCCGGTCAATTTTTGGCTGATAGCACGCCTGAACCCTGGGCCCACCCCTGAAATCGTGGGCTATAGCACATCAATTTGGCCCGAAAATGTCTCATTCGTGCCGTTTCACCCGTTTATCCACCCAAATAGCAACAAAAAATTAAACAGACCACACTGGGACGATCCCAAACTCCCTGGAATGCCCCAGCTAATTTTTGACCCATAGCACAGTCGGACATCGGGCCCATCCCCAAAAACATGGGCCATAGCACCGATTTGGATGAAAAAACCCTGTACGCGCTGTTTGCCTACCCAAATGACCACAAAAAATTAAATAAACCATACTGGGATGATACCCAACCTCTCTAGCATGATCCAGTCAATTGTAGATCCGCAGCACCCCCGAAGCTTGGGCCCACCCTCTAAATCGTAGGCTATAGCACATCGATTTGACCTAAAAATGCCTCGCTCGCGACATTTTGCCTATTTGTGCATCAAAATGGCCACAAAATTTAATGGACCACACTGGGATGATCCCAGCCTCTATGGCACGTATCGATCAATTTTCAATCCACAGCACGCTCGAACCATGGGCCCTCCTTCAAAACCGTGGGCTATAGCACAATAATTTGGCCTGAAAATGCCCCGATCATGCCGTTTCGCTTGTTAATCCATCCAAATGACCATGAAAAATTAAACGGACCAAACTGAAATGATACCTAACCTCCCTAACATGACCCGATGATTTTCGATCCATAGAACGCCCGAACCCCGGGCCCACCCTTAATACCGTGGGCTAAAGTATACCGATATGTCCCGAAAATGCCTTGTTTGCATTGTTTCGCCCGTTTGTCCACCCAAATGGCCACAAAAAATTAAATAGACCACACAGGGATGATTCCCAACCTCCCTGGAATGTACCCATCGATTTTTGACCAACAGCACGCCCGGACCCCAGGCCACCCCCAAAACTGTGGGATATAAAACACCGATTTGGCGTGAAAATGCCCGGTTCGCATCGATTCGACTGTTTATCCACCCAAATAGCCACAAAAAATTAAACGGACCATACTGGAACAATCCTCAATCTCCCTGGGATGCCTTGGTTGATTTTTAACCTACAGTGCACTCGGACCCGGGCCCACCCCCAAAACCATGGGATGCACATCGATATTTCTAGAAAATGCCCCGTTCGTGTCATTTCTCCCGTTTGTCCACCCGAATAAACACGAAGAATAAAGTGGACCACACTGAAATGATCTCCAATCTCCATGACATGCCCCAGTCGATTGTCGGCCCACAACATGCCAAAACCCTGAGCCCACCCCCAAAACAATGGGCTATAGCACACTGATTTGGCCCAAAAATGCCCCGTTCGCACCATTTCACCCGTTTGTCCACTCAAATGGCCACAGAAAATTAAACGAACCACACTGGGATGATCCCCAACCTCCCTGAAATGCTTCGGTCAATTTTCGTCCCATAGGACGCCCAAACCCCGGGCCCATCCCCAAAACCATTGGCGATAGCACACCGATTTGGCCCAAAAACACCCCGTTCGTATTTTTTCGCCCTTTTGACCACCTAAATAGCCTCAAAAAATTAAAAGGACTACACTAAGATGATCCTCAACCTCCTTGCCATGCCCAGTTAATTTTTTACCCACAGTACGCTCAAACCCCTCTTTGGCATCCCCAGTCTCCCTGGCACGTCGCGGTTGATTTTCGACCCACAACATGCTCGAACCTCGGGCCCACCCCCAAAACCTTGGGCTATAGCACACTATTTTTGCCTGAAAATACCCCGTTAGAGCCGTTCTGCCCGTTTGTCCACCCAAATTTCCATGAACAATTAAACGAACCACACTAGGATGATCCCCAGCCTCCCTGGCACACTATGGTCAATTGTTGGCACGCTCGGACCTCGGCCCCATACCCGAAACCATGGGCTATAGCACATCGATTTTGCTTGAAAATGCCTCGTTAACGCCGTTTCGCCTGTTTGTCCACCGAAATGGCCACGAAAAATTAAACGGACCATACTAGGATGATCCCCAACCTCCCTGGCATGCCCCAGTCAATATTTGGCCCACAGCATACCAGAACACTGGGCCCACCCCTAAAACCGTGGGCTATAGCACATCGATTTGATCCGAAAATACCCCGTTCCCTTCGTTTCGCCCGCTTATCGTCCCCAATAGCCACAAAAAATTAAACGGACCACACAAGGATGATCCCCAATCTCCCAAGCATGCCCGATCGATTTTCGGACTACAGCACGCCTGGACCCCGAGCCCACCCCCAAAACCATGGGTTATAGCACACCATCTTAACCCAAAAATGCCTTCTTTTTGCCGTTTCGCCTATTTTTTAACCCAAATGGCCAAAAAAATTAAATGGACCACACTGGGACGATCTCCAACCTCTATGGCACGCCCCAATCGATTTTTGAACACAGCACGCCTAGTCCCCGGCCAACCCCAAAATCGTGGGCTATAGCACACCGATTTATCCTGAAAATGCCCCGTTCGCGTCGTTTCGTCCGTTTGTACACCCAAATGGACATGAAAAATTAAACAGACTACACTGGGACGATCCCCAATCTCCCTGGTATACCCAAGTAGATTTTTGACCCACAGAGCACTCGAACCCCAGATCCACCCCCAAAACCATGGGCTATAGCACACCGATTTTACTAGAAAATACCCCGTTCGCCCCGTTTAGCCTGTTTATCAACCCAAATGGCCAAGAAAAACTAAACGGACCACACTGGAATGATTCTCAACCTTAATGGCCCGCATAGATCTATTATCAACCCCCATCAGGCCCGGACCCCGAGTCCACCGTCGAAACAATGGGCTATAGCACACATATTTGGCCCAAAAATGCCCCGTTCGCGCCGATTTGCCCGTTTGTCCACCCAAATGGCCACAAAAAATTAAACGTACCATACTGGGATGAACCCCAACATCCTTGGCACTCCCCAATCGATTTTTTACCACAGCACTCCCAGTCCCCGACCAACCCTAAGATCGTGGGCTATAGCACACCGATTTATCCTAAAAATGCCCCGTCGCGCTGTTTCGCTCGTTTTTCCACCCAAAAGGACATGAAAAATTAAACAGACTACACTGGGACAATCCCCAATCTCCCTGGCATGCCCCAGTCAATTTTTGACCCACAGAGCACTCAGACCCTAGACCCACCCCCAAAACCGTGGGCTATAACACACCGATTTTATGAGAAAATGCCCCGTTTGCGCCGTTTAGCCTGTTTATCCACCCAAATGGCCAAGAAAAATTAAACGGACTACACTGGAATGATTCTCAACCTCCATAGCCCGCCTCGATCTATTATCGGCCCCCAGCAGGACCGGACCCCCAGTCCACCGTCGAAACAATGGGCTATAGCACACAGATTTGGCCCAAAAATGCCCCGTTCGCGCCGATTCGCCAGTTTGTCCACCCAAATGGAGACAAAAAATTAAACGGACCATAATGGGATGAAACCTAATCTCCCTGGCATGCCTCAGTTGATTTTTGGTCAACAGCAAGCCCGGACCTTGGCCCACCCCCAAAATCGTAGGCTATAGCACACTATTTTGGTCTGAAAATGCCCCGTTCGCGCCCTTCCATCCGTTTGTGCACCCAAATAGCTACGAGAAATTTAATGGACCATGCTGGGACGATCCTCAACCCCCCTAGCATGCCCAGGTTGATTTTTGGCACACAGCACGCCCATACCCAGGCCAAACCCCAAAATCATGGGCTATAGAACACTGATTTAGCCCGAAAATGCCCCGTTCACGTTGGTTCGCCAATTTATCCACCCAAATGGTCATAAAAAATTAAACGGATGATATTGGGACTATCTCCAACCTTCTTGGCATGCCCCAATCGATTTTACGCCGACAACACACCCTGAACTCGGACCCACCCTCAAAACCATGGGCTTTAACACATTGATTTGCTCCAAAATGCCTTGTTCACTCCGTTTTGCCCGTTTGTCCACCCAAATGTCAACAAAAAATTAAACAGACCACACGGGGATAATCCCAACCTCCCTGGCACACCCCTATCTATTTTTAGCCCAGAGCAGGCCCGTACCACTAGCCCACTCCCTAAATTGTGGGCAATTGCACATCGATTTGGCCCAAAAATTCCCCATTCACGTCGTTTCTCCCGATTGACTATCGAAATGGCAATGATAAATAAAATAGACTATAGTAGGATGATCCCCAACCTCCCTGGCATGCCTCGATCGATTTTCAGCCCACAGCATGCCCGAACCCCCGGCCCACCACCAAAACTGTGGGCTATAGCACACCGATTTGGCCCAAAAATGCACCGTTCGTGGCGTTTCACCTGTTTGTCCATCCAAATGGCCACAAAAAATTAAATCAACCACACTGGGATGATCCTAACCTCCCTGGCATGCCTTATTCAATTTTCAACCCAGAGGACCCCTGGACACCTGTCCCACCCCAAAATCATGGGCTATAGTGCATCGATTTGTCCCTAAAATGCCCTGCTCGCGACATTTCGCCTATTTGTGCACCAAAATGGCCACAAAATTTAACAGACCACACTGGGATGATCGCAGCCTCTATGGAATGTCTAGATCAATTTTTAACCCATAGCACGCTCAAACCGTGGGCCCTCCTCCAAAACCTTGGGCTATAGCATAATGATTTGGCCCAAAAATGCCCCGATCACGCCGTTTCGCCTGTTAATCCATTCAAATGACCATGAAAAATTAAACGGACCACACTGAAATGATACATAACTTCCCTGGCATGCCCCGATGATTTTTGATCCACAACACACCCGAACCCCGGGCCCACCCTTAATACCGTGGGCTAAAGCATATCGATTTTTCTCGAAAATGCCTCGTTTGCATCATTTCGCCCATTTGTCCACCCAAATGGCCACAAAAAATTAAATGGACCAAATAGGGATGATTCCCAACCTCCCTGGAATGCCCCAATTGATTTTCGACCCACAGCACACCCTGACCCCAGGCCACCCCCAAAACCGTGGGATACAAAACACCGATTTGGCGTGAAAATGCCCTATTCACATCGTTTTGACTGTTTATCCACCCAAATAGCCACAAAAACTTAAACGGACCACACTGGGACGATCCTCAATCTCCCTGGGATGCCTTGGTCAATTTTTAACCTACAGTGCACTCGGACCCCGGGCCCACCCCCAAAACCATGGGATATAGCACACCGATATTTCTAGAAAATGCCTCGTTCGTGTCATTTCTCCCGTTTGTCCACCCGAATAAACACGAAGAATAAAATGGACCACACTGAAATGATCTCCAATCTCCATGACATGCCCCGGTCGATTGTCGGCCCACAACATGCCAAAACCCTGAGCCCACCCCCAAAACAATGGGCTATAGCACACTGATTTGGCCCACAAATGCCCCGTTCTCACTATTTCACCCGTTTGTCCACTCAAATGGCCACAGAAAATTAAACAAACCACACTGAGATGATCCCCAACCTCCCTGAAATGCTTCAGTTGATTTTTGTCCCATAGGACGCCCAAACCCCTGGCCCATCCCCAAAACGGTGGGCGATAGCACACCGATTTGGCCCGAAAACACCCCGTTCACATTTTTTCACCCTTTTGACCACCTAAATAGCCCCAAAAAATTAAAAGGACTACACTGGGATGATCTTCAACCTCCTTTCCACGCCCCAGTTAATTATTTACCCACAGTACGCTCAAACCCCTCTTTGGCATCCCCAGTCTCCTTGGCACGTCCCGGTTGATTTTCGACCCACAAAACGATCGAACCTCGGGACTATCCCTAAAACCGTGGGCTATAGCACACTATTATTTCCTGAAAATGCCCCGTTAGAGCCGTTCTGCCCGTTTGTCTACCCAAATTTCCATGAAAAATTAAATAAACGACACTAGGATGATCCCCAACCTCCCTAGAACACTAAGGTCAATTTTTGGCACGCTCGGACCTCGGCACCACCCCCGAAACCATGGGCTATAGCACATCAATTTGCTTGAAAATGCCACGTTCACGCCGTTTCTCCTGTTTGTCCACCGAAATGGCCATGAAAAATTAAACGGACCATACTGGGATGATCCCCAACCTCCCAGGCATGCCCCGCTCAAATTTTGGCCCACAGCATGCCTGAACAATGGGCCCACCCCTAAAACCGTGGGCTATAGCATATCGATTTGAACCGAAAATATCCCGTTCCCTTCGTTTCGCCCGTTTGTCATCCCCAATAGACACAAAAAAATAAACGGACCATACTGGGATGATCCCTAATCTCCCAGGCATGCCCAATCGATTTTTGGACTACAGCACGCCTGGACCCCGAGCCCACCCGAAAACCGTGGGTTATAGCACACCATCTTAACCCAAAAATGCCTTGTTTTTTCCGTTTTGCCCATTTTTTAAACCCAAATGGCCAAAAAAAATTAAATGGACCACACTGGGACGATCTCCAACCTCTATGGCACGCCCCAATCAATTTTTGACCACAGCATGCCCAGTCCCCGGCCAACCCCAAAATCTTGGGCTATAGCACACCGATTTATCCTGAAAATGCCCCGTTCGCGTCGTTTCGACCGTTTGTCCACCCAAATGGACATGAAAAATTAAACAGACTACACTGGGACGATCCCCAATCTCCCTGGTATGCCCAAGTAGATTTTTGACCCACAGAGCACTCGGACCCCAGATCCACCCCCAAAACCATGGGCTATAGCACACCGATTTTACTAGAAAATACCCCGTTCGCGCCGTTTAGCCTGTGTATCCACCCAAATGGCCAAGAAAAACTAAACGGACCACACTGGAATGATTCTCAACCTTCATGGCCCGCATAGATCTATTATCAGCCCCCAGCAGGCCCGGACACCGAGTCTATCGTCGAAACAATAGGCTATAGCACACATATTTGGCCCAAAAATGCCCCATTCGCGCTGATTTGTCCGTTTTTCTACCCAGATAGCCATAAAAAATTAAACGTACCATACTGGGATGAACCCCAACCTCCTTGGAACTCCTCAATTGATTTTTGACCACAGCACGCTGATGATAAGCGTATTTACACGCCTAAAGTACCTTAATTTACCGATATTTTAGCTAAGTTTTGAGGATAAAATATATAATTCCTGCACTTTTAGTCCTTTTTCCTGTAAGTGAGCTAACCAACGTGATTAGCAAGTTTTCAGGTATAAATGATGAAGATTTCAGCATTTTATGGACTGGTTGACGCCAAAGGAAGCTTCACGTAAGAAGGAAGGCAACTTTTGGAAGCCTATGGACTAAAAGTGATGCATGGAGAACTTGTCCCGGGCAAAAACAACATTTCTAAAGACTTGGGGGATCAACAGTAACTTAGTAGGATTAGGACGAGTATGCAGTAACCCAGTAGGACTAGGACAAGGATAAAAACCCTATTTCAATAGGACTAGGATATGGATGTTATATAAACCCTATTTTGCTGAAACTTTTCAGCATTCTCTTCTTATCCCCCTTTCTATTCTTTCCCTTCTTCAAAAATTCGTTTTCAAACATTATTTTTCATCTATTTGACTTTTAATTTTCAGGACAAGAGAAACGCTACTAGCAATGAAATCATGCCACAAGTGACACCAAAACATACTTCATGTGTGATTGTTATTATTTTGGTATGATGATAATGTCTATTGTGTTTTTCGTTGCACTCATGAGTAGCTAAACTTCTCTGTTAGGGTTTTGGAAGCCTTATGATATACTATTTATTGCTATGAGTTTGTGAATTCTTGATACGTATGCTGCTTATATCATTACTCTCTTTATCTTAATTGAATTCTTGTGGTTGCAAACATATAGAATACGCCAGTATAGCATTAACTTGTTTGAAAGAAAAGTTACATGTCTGGAAAAGAGAGAATGACAAGGAAATAGGGCTACCAACCCCTGTTTAAAAGTTAGTGCCGTAACTGGATTAACCTCTTGGAGAATTCGTACCATTAGTTATACGCTTTAAGCTCGAAAGAGGTAAAGTGAGATAGTCCTTGATGGTCAAAAGATTCTAGGATTTACCATAGAATATGAATCTTTATAGGCGCATGCATGTCTGAATTTCGCATAACTCATAGTTAATAGATACGTAAAACTCATAAGGTGGACATAACCCTAACTTACCATTCTCATTGATTAAAATTTTGCTAAAAAAACCATTCCGTTTTTACTTTGCTATTTTGATACTTCTAGTTCACGCCAAACCCTAAAACCCCCTTTTTGTAGAATTTTTGATCAACAGTCTACTAATCGTTGCTTACTTAGTGACCAAGTATTCCCTGTGGGATTCAACACCCAACCCATTCGGGTTCTATAGTTGACAACGATCGCTTACACTCTTACGAGAGCTGTAGTTTGAGCGTTATCAAATTTTGGCGCCGTTGTCGGGGAATACGGTTGTCAACTAAGTTTGTGATAATTACTAGACCCTTTGGTCAAAGATTCTCGTACTTTAATTTTAGTTGTTGTTTTTGTTTTCTGTAGGTTTTTGTTCTGTGCATGCCAAATACTCAAAGTTCGGGACAACCATTATTACCCAGAAGAAGGCAGACCCTGATACTTTCACTATTCCTTGCACGGTTGGATCTATGAATTTTGCTAAGGCATTGTGCGATTTGGGAGCAAGCATCAATTTGATGCCACTATCCGTCTACAGAAAGTTGGGGTTGGGCGACCCTACACAAACCAATATATGGCTCGTGATGGCAGATAGGTCGGTAAAACGACCGATTGGTATCTTAAATGATGTGTTGGTGAAGGTTTCCACCTTCATCTTTCCTGCAAACTTTGTTATTTTGGATTGCGAGGTGGATTCTGAAGTTCCCATAATCTTGGGACGCCCTTTCCTCGCAACTAGAAGTGTGCTTATTGACATGAGAGCTAATGAGCTTTTATTTCGGTTGAATGACGAAGTGGTCCATTTTGATGTATGCAAAGAAATGAAGCAGCCCGAAGATATGGATGTGTTCTCTATAGCTGAAGTTAATTATAAGGATGACAAAGAATTATCGATAGAAAAACAGCTTACTGATGAGTCACTATCTGATGAGCTGCTGAATTTTGAGCGTGAGGAGGCTCAAGAACATGAAGAAACTATGTGTGCTCTAATAGAAATTGGGTCCTATTCTCATACTCCTAAGTATCCGGACCTTGATCTTAAGAATCAACCGTTACCAACAGCAAAGACTTCCATTGAAGAGCCCCCAGTGCTAGAATTGAAAGAGCTCCCCAATTATCTAAGGTATACATTCTTGGAAAGTGGAAATATACTTCCTGTGAGTGTGGTGGATGATTTAAGTGAACAGCACGTAGAGGCTCTCATCTCTACTCTGAAGAGATAAAAGCGAGCTATAGGTTGGACTATTGATGATATAATTGGTATCCCTCCTGGGATATGTATGCACAAGGGTCATCTCGAAAAAGATTGCATGCCTACAAGTAAGCCTCATTGTCGTCTGAATCCATTCAGAAAATGATCCACCATCTATCTCGATGAAGTCTAAGTAATCGAGATAGCTATGTCGTGCCGCGACAATAAATCAAGCGCTTGATGGGAGGCAACCCATCATTTTTAATTGTTTTTGTTGTTTTTGTTTTCCTAGGATTTTGTTGAGCCACGACCAAAACTAAGGCGCTTGATGGGAGGCAACCCATCGTTCTAATCGTTTTTGTTGTTTCTGAGTAAGTGTAGGTGCAAGACGTATAAAGGAGGAGCTTGGTCTCAAATTTTAATTTGAAAGTGAGCAGTGTTAAAGGTGGTAAGTGAGTAATGAAGGAGCAAAAGGCTTTCAGTTAGGCATTGCCTATACAAATCTAGGCAATAGACAAGGCAAGGCCTATGTAAATCTAGGCAATGGACAAGGCAAGGCCTATGCTATGGCCTTTGGTCTCTGAATTTAGAATGCCATAGCATAGGCGCCGCCTATGCCAAAGCCTTTGGTCCAACAATGCCATCGCATAGGCGCCACTTATGCCAAAGCCTTTGGTCCAACAATGCCATATCATAGGCACCGCCTATGCCAATACCTTTGGTCTCTGAATCTACAATGCCATAGCATAGTCGCCGCCTATGCTCAACTAGGCAAAGCATTAGGCGCCGCCTTTGCCTCCCAAATCTCTCAAAACTTTTATTTTTGCTCATCTAACCTTGCAAGATCATCTTCCGAGTTCAACACCAAGTAAGTTCTTCGTTTATATTCCGAAGTTGTTACAATCTTACGCTTATCATGGTATTTTAGATCTTAAAGTGGTGTTGGTGATTTGAATGTGGTTGATTTGTTGTGATACAACTAAGTAAGTGAAAGAATACGTAAGGATGCTCTTGACTTATTTCCAACTTGTATTTGATTTTGATACACTGTTATACTTTTGCGGAATTGACCTGGTCAAGAAAATTGCATAATCTTGTAACTTGAGAGCTTTCATGTTCGAATGGCTTGTTCATTGAGACGAAAAATCATGGTTAACTACAAACATGAGATGTTGTGATTATTTCTATACCATAAACTTGATCCAATCTCTACATGGTCGTCTTGTTCCAAAAGTGTATTAATCCAAACCATAAAGTATGGTCAAGATTACATAACATAGAGTTGAAAAGAATAGTTAAAGACAACATGCAAGTATGACTGTGCTGAACATATTGTTGGAACATATCGCCTATATGTATGTCGATGAAGTCTGAGTAATCGACATCACTCACTTAATTAGTTTGTACAAACAAATTAAGTGTGGGGTGGTGCCACTATAGTTTGTTTGACGATTATATCTTCCGAGATGAGCTAACATGAATCTCAGGTAGAATGGCACCGAAAGGACGACAAGGAAAACAAAAAGCGGCCACCTCACAGAAAGGTAAGAAAAGAGGAAGAAAAGAGCAAGCTGAATCCTTCTCGCTACAAATACCTCGACGCACTTTTGGCATAAAGTGGGGTACAATTTGAGGAAACTCTGAGGATGACGACTCTGATGATGATTCCGATGCAGGGGGTATGACCCTAGACATAGAGGATGAGTCTGACTAATCAGTTTCTTCTTATTTATTTTCCACTGAGGGCAGTATGTACCGTCTAAGTGTGGGGTGCTGGTATTTGTATGCTGTATTTCTTTGCTTACCTGCATTTATTCATGTTCATTTGTTTGATTTTTAGTAGTAGTTAAATTTTTTCGAAGTTGAATTTTTTCAAAATTTTTAAATTTTTTTTCTCTTTAAGTTTTTTTTTTAGATTTTGCATAAAGTGCATGAAATTGTTCTTATAGGCGGCATGGTATTATGACAAGAGTTGTTCTAAAATCATTACTATTGAGATGTTTAGGCTCTAACTGTGACTCACTATGTGATAAGTGTGTGGTTTAATTCCTTCATCTGTTGGGTCAAGAGTCTATACTACTCCCAATAAAGTTGACCATGTGCCTTGTGTGTGTGAGATAATAGTATATTCTGTGTTAGTGACTGATGCTAGAACTTTCCTGGTGTGTGTGTAAAGCGAAATAGAGAGTGTAAGTTTAGGAGATAATTTAGTTATTTCTTTGGCAACCTGTACTTGTTTACCTTCGTTTTACCTACCCCTGGACATTATCCTAGTCAACCCCTTTGAGCCTTTAGCCATTTTCTTTGACAGCCTCATATGTAGCCTAATCCATTTTTTTTTCAAGACCATAATTTGATCCAAATTCCTAAGCGCTTTAAATAGTAAAGTCATGTGACAACATAAGAGGAAATTGGGTGAGAGTGATGCCTTAGAGTGTATTGGTACTTGAATTTATTATGAAAAAGAGTCGCCATCATAGAGGTATGTTATATAAAAAAAAAGAAATAGAAAAACAAAAAGATAAATTGTGCTTATGATTAAATAAAAAGATAGTTATGTTTGAATGGCAAAATAGGTGAAAAGGGGTGGTAGATAAAAGGAAAGTAGAGAAGTTGTTTAAAAGAAATTGCTAATGGCATAATGTGATGTATTAAAGCGCTTAGGAACATAGTCACTATTTCTGGCCAAAATAGTCCTACCCGTACCTTAGCCTACATTACAACCTGTAAAGACCTATTTGATCCTAAGCTTAGCATTCTGATATTAGTGGAGCATGACACTAAGGGCAAGCCTATGGTCATCAGTTGCAACATATGAATTCTTTGTGAGAGTGAGAGCAAGGAGATACCCATGTTTCAAAAAATGCAATACTTATGAGTGATTATGGGTGATATTTTATGTGAGACACACATGGTTGATGAGTTTTGGGAAGTTTGTATGATTCTTTGTTCCTTAACTTGTGGAGACGAATTAACCATCATCACGAGTCTATGTTGGAGGTTGAATTGTCTCTAGTAGTGATCAGAAAACTACTCTTTTTTTTAATAATCGTCGTGCCTGTCTTGATGAATATTTTGTGATGTTACTATGAAATCCTAAGTAGATGTTTACGTGGACATAATTTTTTGTTCGAGGATGAACAAAGCTTTAAGTGTGGGGTGTTGATGATAGGCGTATTTACACGCCTAAAGTACCTTAATTTACCCATATTTTAGCTAAGTTTTGAGGACAAAATATATAATTCCTGCACTTTTAGTCCTTTTTCCTGTAAGTGAGCTAACCAACGTGATTAGCAAGTTTTCAGGTATAAAAAATGAAGATTTCAGCATTTTATGGACTAGTTGACACCAAAGGAAGCTTCACGTAAGAAGGAAGGCAGCTTTTGGAAGACTATGGACTAAAAGTGATGCATGGAGAACTTGTCCCGGGCAAAAACAATATTTCTAAAGACTTGGGGGATCAGCAGTAACTTAGTAGGATTAGGACAAGTATGCAGTAACCCAGTAGGACTAGGACAAGGATAAAAACCCTATTTCAATAGGACTAGGATATGGATGTTATATAAACCCTATTTTGCCAAAACTTTTCAGCATTCTCTTCTTATCCCCCTTTCTATTCTTTCCCTTCTTCAACAATTCATTTTCAAACATTATTCTTCATCTATAAGACTTTTAATTTTCACGACAAGAGAAACACTACTAGCAAGGAAATCACGCCACAAGTGACACCAAAACATACTTCACGTGAGATTGTTATTATTTTGGTATGATGATAATGTCTATTGTGTTTTCCGTTGCACTCATGAGTAGCTAAACTTCTCTGTTAGGGTTATGGAAGCCTTATGATATACTATCTATTGCTATGAGTTTGTGAATTCTTGATACGTATGCTGCTTATATCATTACTCTCTTCATCTAAATTGAATTCTTGTGGTTGCAAACATATAGAATACGCCAGTATAGCATTAACTTGTTCGAAAGGAAAGTTACATGTCTGGAAAAGAGAGAATGACAAGGAAATAGGGCTACCAACCCCTGTTTAAAAGTTAGTGCCGTAACTGGATTAACCTCTTGGAGAATTCATACCATTAGTTATACGTTTTAAGCTCGAAAGAGTTAAAGTGAGATAGTCCTTGATGGTCGAAAGACGCTAGGATTTACCATAGAATACGAATCTCTATAAGCACATGCATGTCTGAATTCCGCATAACTCATAGTTAATAGATACGTAGAACTCATAAGGTGGACATAACCCTAACTTACCATTCTCATTGATTAAAATTTTGCTAAACAAAACATTCCATTTTTACTTTACTATTTTGATACTTCTAGTTCACGCCAAACCCTAAAACCCCCTTTTTGTAGAATTTTCTATCAACAATCTACTAATCGTTGCTTACTTAGCGACCAAGTATTCCCTGTGGGATTCGACACCCAACCCAGTTGGGTTCTATAGTTGACAGCGATCGCTTACACTCTTACGAGAGCTGTAGTTAAAGCATTATCAAATTTTGGCGCCGTTGCCAGGGAATACGGTTGTCAACTAAGTTTGTGATAATTACTAGACCCTTTGATCAAAGATTATTGTACTTTACTTTTAGTTGTTGTTTTTTTTTTCTGCAGGTTTTTGTTCTGTGCATGCCAAATACTTGAAGTTCGGGACAACCATTATTACCCATAAACCCTGAACCGCAACTTATTGGAAGGATGGATGAACAACGTGACATTGAGAGAAGGGCTGGTTAACAGGAGCAGGCTAGGCTAGCTGCGTTGGCCGCTGCCCAAGTACATCAACAGAATATTGATAACCCTGGGCGGGCAACAAATCCTGACGATGAGGACCTAGGTGATGACGCGCTACTAAACCCTAGGCGTGATGCTGAGGTTGCGACACCTGCAAACAGAAGAGATCGTCAAGCAAGATTTAGGCCTGAACGCCGTGCTATGCAGATGCCTTTTGATGATGATGATGATGACTTGGACGGAGCTGGTGCCACAGGAGCTATTATTCCTCTGCCCTTGGCACCTGGAGCCAAGTTCAATATCACCAGCACCATGATTTAGTTGTTGCAGTTAAAGGGCTTATTTGGTGGACTTGCAGGTGATGGTACGAATATGCATCTGATCAACTTTATCTCTACATGTAAGTCATTCGACAATCCAAGCGTTGGGCAGAATGAAATTCAGATGCACTTATTCCCATTGTCTCTATTTGGGGAGGCAACTCTATGGTTGAACGGGCTGACTCCTGATTCTATCACTAATTGGAGGCAATTGAAAGACGCTTTCCTAGAAAGATTCTTTCTGCCATCCAAGAGAGCACAATACAGCTTCCAACTGAAGCTCTCCACAAAACATGGGAGAGGTTCAAGACAAAGCTTATACGGTGCCCAAACCATCATATGACCAATGTCCACTTGATGGACATATTATACAGATCTTTGAATTCGGTGAATAAGCCAGTGGTTGATAATACTGCAGGAGGGTCATTCATGGACCTTACTTTTATTCAGGCAAGTGATATGCTAGATCGTATGACAAAGCAAAGTAGAGCTTGGCATACCAGGGATTCTGAGGTAGCAAGCTCTACTATATCTATTGGCATGACTGCAGAACAGAGGCGTAGGGAAGAGGAACATGACCAAGATATGGCTCACATGAAAACAAAGATGGATCTTCTTACAAAGCACTTATTATCAGGGAAAACCAAAAAAGTCAAGGCTGTTGTGTTGCAAGGAAGAGATGAATCTGATTCTGAGGTAGAAGACAACTACTTGAATAATCAGGAGGGTTTCCGAGGCGATGCCCAAGGAAACCAAGGTTGGAACTATTATGATAATCTGGATACAAGGACCGCGATCAAGGTAGTTGGAAGAATAAGACTGACAGGAGTGGTTTGTATGTTCCTCCTGGAAGCCGTGAGGCCGCTGCATCTGGTTCTGGAAAGATGTCCATGGAAGATATAATGGCGAAGCTGGTGAAAAGAGTGGAGGCAACCAACACGGGAGTAACTGAGGTAATAAATGATTTGTCCTCAATGAAGCAATTGGTTGACTCGCATTCCACTTCAATAAAATAGCTGGAGCAACAATTGAGTCAAATTTCAGCCACATTAAATCAAAGAAAATCTAGCACCTTACCTAGCGACACAGTGAAAAACCCAAGGAACGATGGAACATGCATGGCTATTACTACCAGGAGTGGTAAGGTGTTGGAAAATCCGTACAAAGGCAAGCAGGTAGTCGATAATACAGAGGAGAATGTTATTGATGAAGCAGAGTTTGAATATGCGTAGAAGCTTAAGTGAGTACTCATGATGTTACACCTATACGTCACCAGCCTGAAAAGAATGATAGTCGGAAGCAAGATAAAAAGGAAGTAGTGGAGTAAATAATTTCTCTTCCACCACCACCTTTTCCGTAGAGACTGAAGAAGAAGGCTGATGACACTCCTGAAAAGGGTGATAATCGGAAGCAAGATAAAGAGAAAGTGGTGGAGAAAACGATTCCCCTTCCACCACCAGCTTTTCCATAGAGACTGAAGAAGAAGGCTGATGACACCAGGTTTAGTAAATTCATGACTATGTTGAAGCAGCTGACTATTAATGTTTCTTTGGTGGAGGCGCTGGAACAGATGCCTGGGTACGCTAAATTTATGAAGGACCTTTTAATAAAGAAGCAGGCAGTAAGCTATAAGACAGCATATAATATTCATCATTGCAGTGCAATTGCCACAAGGTCCTTAGTACAGAAGAAGGCAGACCCTGATACTTTCACTATTCCTTGCACGGTTGGATCTATGAATTTTGGTAAGGCATTGTGCGATTTGGGAGCAAGAATCAATTTGATGCCACTATCCGTTTATAGAAAGTTGGGGTTGGGCGACCCTACACCAACCAATATGTGGCTCGTGATGGCAGATAGGTCGGTAAAACGACCTGTTGGTATCTTAAATGATGTGTTGGTGAAGGTTTCCACCTTTATCTTTTCTGCAGACTTTGTTATTTTGGATTGCGAGGTGGATTCTGAAGTTCCCATAATCTTGGGACACCCTTTCCTCACAACTGGAAGTGTGCTTATTGACATGAGATCTAATGAGCTTTTATTTCGGTTGAATGACGAAGTGGTCCATTTTGATGTATGCAAAGCAATGAAGCAGCCCGAAGATATGGATGTGTTCTCTATAGCTGAAGTTAATTATAAGGATGACAAAGAATTATCGGTAGAAAAGCAGCTTACTGATGAGTCACTATCTAATGAGATGCTGCATTTTGAGCGTGAGGAGGCTTAAGAACATGAAGAAACTATGTGTGATCTAACAGAAATAGGGTCCTATTCTCATACTCCTAAGCAACCGGACCTTGATCTTAAGAATCAACCATCACCAACAGCAAAGACTTCCATTGAAGAGCCCCCAGTGCTAGAATTGAAAGAGCTCCCCAATTATCTAAGGTATGCATTCTTGGGAAGTGGAAATACACTTCCTGTGAGTGTGACGGATGATTTAAGTGAACAGCACGTAGAGGCTCTCATCTCTGCTCTGAAGAGATACAAGAGAGCTATGGGTTGGACTATTGATGATATAATTGGTATCCCTCCTGGGATATGTATGCACAAGGGTCATCTCAAAGAAGATTGCATGCCTACAAGTAAGCCTCATTGTCGTCTGAATCCATTCAGAAAACGATCCACCATCTATCTCGATGAAGTCTAAGTAATTGAGATAGCTATGTCATGTCGCGACAATAAATCAAGCGCTTGATGAGAGGCAACCCATCATTTTTAATTGTTTTTGTTGTTTTTGTTTTCCTAGGATTTTGTCGAGCCACGACCAAAACTAAGGCGCTTGATGGAAGGCAACCCATCGTTCTAATCGTTTTTGTTATTTTTGAGTAAGTGTAGGTGCAAGACGTATAAAGGAGGAGCTTGGTCTCAAATTTTAATTTGAAAGTGAGCAGTGTTAAAGGTGGTAAGTGAGTAATGAAGGAGCAAAAGGCTTTCAGTTAGGAATTGCCTATACAAATCTAGGCAATAGACAAGGCAAGGCCTATGTAAATCTAGGCAATGGACAAGGCAAGGCCTATGCTATGGCCTTTGGTATCTGAATCTAGAATGCCATAGCATAGACGCCGCCTATGCCAAAGAATTTGGTCCAACAATGCCATAGCATAGGCGCCGCCGCCTATGCCAAAGCCTTTGGTCCAACAATGCCATAGCATAGGTGCCGCCTATGCCAATACCTTTGGTCTCTGAATCTACAATGCCATAGCATAGGCGCCGCCTATGCTCAACTAGGCAAAGCATTAGGCGCCGCCTTTGCCTCCCAAATCTCTCAAAACTTTTATTTTTGCTCATCTAACCTTGCAAGATCATCTTCCGAGTTCAACACCAACTAAGTTCTTTGTTTATGTTCTGAAGTTGTTACAATCTTACGCTTATCATGGTATTTTAGATCTTAAAGTGGTGTTGGTGATTTGAATGTGGTTGATTTGTTGTGATACAACTAAGTGAGTGAAAGAATACGTAAGGATGCTCTTGACTTATTTCCAACTTGTATTTGATTTTGATACACTGTTATACTTTTGCGGAATTGACCAGGTCAACAAAATTGCATAATCTTGTAACTTGAAAGCTTTCATGTTCGAATGGCTTGTTTATTGAGATGAAAAATCATGGTTAACTACAAACATGAGATGTTGTGATTATTTCTATACCATAAACTTGATTCAATCTCTACATGGTCGTCTTGTTCCAGAAGTGTATTAATCCAAACCATAAAGTATGGTCAAGATTACATAACATAGAGTTGAAAAGAATAGTTAAAGACAACATGCAAGTATGACTGTGCTGAACATATTGTTGGAACATATCGCCTATATGTATGTCGATGAAGTCTGAGTAATCGACATCACTCACTTAATTAGTTTGTACAAACAAATTAAGTGTGGGGTGGTGCCACTATAGTTTGTTTGTCGATTATATCTTCCGAGATGAGATAACATGAATCTCAGGTAGAATGGCACCAAAAGGACGACAAGGAAAACAAAAAGCGGCCACCTCACAGAAAGGTAAGAAAAGAGGAAGAAAAGAGCAAGCTGAATCCTCCTCGCTACAAATACCTCGACGCACTTTTGGCATCAAGTGGGGTACAATTTGAGGAAACCCTGAGGATGACGACTCTGATGATGATTCCGATGCAGGGGGTATGACCCTAGACATAGAGGATGAGTCTGACTAATCAAGTTCTTATTTATTTTCCACTGATGGCAGTGTGTCCCGTCTAAGTGTGGGGTGTTGTTATTTGTATGCTGTATTTCTTTGCTTACCTGCATTTATTCATGTTCATTTGTTTGATTTTTAGTAGTTGTTGAATTTTTTCGAAGTTGAATTTTTTCAAAATTTTTAAATTTTTTCTCTTTAAGTTTTTTTTTTAGATTTTACATAAAGTGCATGAAATTGTTCTTATAGGCGGCATGGTATTATGACAAGAGTTGTGCTAAAATCATTACTATTGAGATGTTTAGGCTCTAAGTATGACTCACTATGTGATAAGTGTGTGGTTTAATTCCTTCATCTGTTGGGTCAAGAGTCTATACTGCTCCCAATAAAGTTGACCATGTGCCTTGTGTGTGTGAGATAATAGTATATTCTGTGTTGGTGATTGATGCTAGAACTTTCCTGGTGTGTGTGTAAAGCAAAATAGAGAGTGTAAGTTTAGGAGATAATTTAGGCATTTCTTTAGCAACCTGTACTTGTTTACCTTCGTTGTACCTACCCCTGGACATTATCCTAGTCAACCCCTTTGAGCCTTTAGCCATTTTCTTTGACAGCCTCATATGTAGCCTAATCCATTTTTTTTCAAGACCATAATTTGATCCAAATTCCTAAGCGCTTTAAATAGTAAAGTCATGTGACAACATAAGAGGAAATTGGGTGAGAGTGATACCTTAGAGTGTATTGGTACTTGAATTTGTTATGAAAAAGAGTGGCTAATCATAGAGGTATGTTATAGAAAAAAAAAAGAAATAGAAAAACAAAAAGATAAATTGTGCTTATGATTAAATAAAAAGATAGTTATGTTTGAATGGCAAAATAGGTGAAAAGGGGTGGTAGATAAAAGGAAAGTAGAGAAGTTGTTAAAAAGAAAGTGTTAATGGCATAATGTGATGTATTAAAGCGCTTAGGAACATAGTCACTATTTCTGGCCAAAATAGTCCTACCCGTCCCTTAGCCTACATTACAACCTGTAAAGACCTATTTGATCCTAAGCTTAGCATTCTGATATTAGTGGATCATGACACTAAGGGCAAGCCTATGGTCATCAGTTGCAACATATGAATTCTTTGTGAGAGTGAGAGCAAGGAGATACCCATGTTTCGAAAAATGCAATACTTATGAGTGATTATGGGTGATATTTTATGTGAGACACACATGGTTGATGAGTTCTGGGAAGTTTGTATGATTCTTTGTGCCTTAACTTGTGGATACGAATTAACCATCATCACGATTCTATGTTGGAGGTTGAATTGTATCTAGTAGTGATCAGAAAACTACTCCTTTTTTTAATAATCGTCGTACCTGTCTTAATGAATATTTTGTGATGTTACTATGAAATCCTAAGTAGATGTTTACGTGGACATAATATTTTGTTTGAGGATGAACAAAGCTTTAGGTGTGGGGTGTTGATGATAGGCGTATTTACACGCCTAAAGTACCTTAATTTACCGATATTTTAGCTAAGTTTTGAGGACAAAATATATAATTCCTGCACTTTTAGTCCTTTTTCCTGTAAGTGAGCTAACCAACGTGATTAGCAAGTTTTCAGGTATAAATGATGAAGATTTCAGCATTTTATGGACTTGTTGATGCCAAAGGAAGCTTCACGTAAGAAGGAAGGCAACTTTTGGAAGACTATGGACTAAAAGTGATACATGGAGAACTTGTCCCGGGCAAAAACAACATTTCTAAAGACTTGGGGGATCAACAGTAACTTAGTAGGATTAGGACAAGTATGCAGTAACCCAGTAGGACTAGGACAAGGATAAAAACCCTATTTCAATAGGACTAGGTTATGGAT
The DNA here is from genome assembly GCA_030864225.1 of Capsicum baccatum var. pendulum. Taxonomy (NCBI): domain Eukaryota; kingdom Viridiplantae; phylum Streptophyta; class Magnoliopsida; order Solanales; family Solanaceae; genus Capsicum; species Capsicum baccatum. The sequence goes on along the minus strand of CM061557.1, from coordinate 14,514,038 downwards.
GTTATATAAACTTTATTTTGCTGAAACGTTTCAGCATTCTCTTCTTATCCCCCTTTCTATTCTTTCCCTTCTTTAAAAATTCATTTTCAAACATTATTCTTCATCTATTCGACTTTTAATTTTCACGACAAGAGAAACGCTACTAGCAAGGAAATCACGCTACAAGTGACACCAAAACGTACTTCACGTGAGATTGTTATTATTTTGGTATGATAATAATGTCTATTGTGTTTTCCGTTGCACTCATGAGTAGCTAAACTTCTCTGTTAGGGTTATGGAAGCCTTATGATATACTATCTATTGCTATGAGTTTGTGAATTCTCGATACGTATGCTGCTTATATCATTACTATCTTAATCTTAATTGAATTCTTGTGGTTGCAAACATATAGAATACGCTAGTATAGCATTAACTTGTTTGAAAGAAAAGTTACATGTCTGGAAAAGAGAGAATGACAAGGAAATAGGTCTACCAACCCCTATTTAAAAGTTAGTGTCGTAACTGGATTAACCTCTTGGAGAATTAGTACCATTAGTTATACGCTTTAAGCTCGAAAGAGTTAAAGTGAGATAGTCCTTGACGGTCGAAAGACTCTAGGATTTACCATAGAATACGAATCTCTATAAGCGCATGCATGTCTGAATTCCACATAACTCATAGTTAATAGATACGTAGAACTCATAAGGTGGACATAACCCTAACTTATGATTCTCATTGATTTAAATCTTGCTAAACAAAACATTCCGTTTTTACTTTGCTATTTTGATACTTCTAGTTCACGCCAAACCCTAAAACCCCCTTTTTGTAGAATTTTTGATCAACAATCTACTAATCGTTGCTTACTTAGTGACCAAGTATTCCCTGTGGGATTAGATACCCAACCCAGTTGGGTTCTATAGTTGACAGCGACCACTTACACTCTTACGAGAGCTGTAGTTTGAGCGTTATCACACGCCTAGTCCCCGACCAACCCAAAATAATGGGCTATAGCACACCGATTTATCCTAAAAATGGCCCGTTAGTGTAGTTTCGCCCATTTTTCCACCAAAAAGGACATGAAAAATTAAACAGACTACACTGGGATGATCCCCAATCTCCCTGGCATGCCCCAGTCAATTTTTGACCCACAGAGCACTCGGACCCCAGACCCACCCCCAAAACCGTTGGCTATAGCACACCGATTTTACTAGAAAATGCCCCGTTTGCGCCGTTTAGCTTGTTTATCCACCCAAATGGCCAAGAAAAATTAAACGGACCACACTGGAATGATTCTTAACCTCCATGGACCGCCTCAATCTATTATCGGCCCCCAGCAGGACCGGACCCCGAGTCCATTGTCGAAACAATGGGATACAACACACAGATTTGGCCCAAAAATGCCCTATTCGCGCCGATTCGCCCGTTTGTCCACCCAAATGGCCACAAAAAATTAAACAGACCATACTGGGATGACACCTAACCTCCCTGGCATGCCTCAGTTGATTTTTGGTCAACAGCACGCCCGGACCTTGGCCTACCCCTAAAATCGTAGGCTATAGCACACCATTTTGGTCTGAAAATGCCCCGTTCGCGCCCTTCCATCCGTTTGTGCACCCAAATGGCTACAAAAAATTTAATGGACCAAAATGGGATGATACTCAACCCCCCTGGCATGCCCAGGTTGATTTTTCGCACACAGCACGCCCATACCCCAGGCCAAACCCCAAAATCATGGGCTATAGAACACTGATTTAGCCCAAAAATGCCCCGTTCACGTCGTTTCGCCAATTTATCCACCTAAATGGCCATAAAAGATTAAACAGACGATATTGGGACTATCTCCAACCTTCCTGGCATGCCCCAATCTATTTTACGCCGACAGCACACCCTGAACTTGGACCCAACCTCAAAACCATGGGCTTTAACACATTGATTTGCTCCAAAAATGCCTCGTTCACTCCATTCTGCCCGTTTGTACACCCAAATGTCAACAAAAAATTAAACGGACCACACGGGGACAATCCCAACCTCCCTGGCATGCCCCGATCTATTTTTAGCCTAGAGCAAGCCCGTTCCACTAGCCCACTCCCTTAATTGTGGGCAATTGCACACCGATTTGGCCCTAAAATGCCCCGTTCACGTCGTTTCTCCCGATTGACTATCGAAATGGCAATGATAAATAAAATGGACTATACTAGGATGATCCCAACCTCCCTGGCATGCCACTATCGATTTTCAGCCCACAGCATACCCGAACCCCGGGCCCACCACCAAAACTGTGGGCTATAGCACACCGATTTGGCCCAAAAATGCACCGTTCATGGAGTTTCACTTGTTTGTCCACCCAAATGGCCACAAAAAATTAAATCAACCACACTGGGACGATCCCAACCTCCCTAGCATGCCCTATTCAATTTTCAACCAAGATCACCCCCGAACACCGGGCCCACCCCAAAATCATGGGCTATAGCGCACCGATTTGTCCCTAAAATGCCCCGTTCGCATCGTTTTTCCTATTAGTCCACCCAAATGCCATAAAAAGTAAACGGACCATACTGGGATGATCGCCAATCTCCCTGGCATGCCCTGGTCAATTTTCAGCCCACAGCACGCCTGAACCCCAAGCCCACCCCCAAAACCATAGGCTATAACACACTAATTTGGCCAGAAAATGCACCATTCACGCTGTTTCACTCGTTTGACCATAATGGGATGATCCCCAACCTCCTTAGCATGCCTCAATCAATTTTTAGCCGACAAAAAGTCGAACCTCGGCCACCCCTGAAACCGTGGGCTATAGCACACTAATTTGGCCCAAGAATGCCCCGTTCATGCCGTTTCGCCCGTTTGTCAACCAAAATAGCCACGAAAAATTAAATGAACCATAATAAGATGATCCCCCACCTCCCTGACATGAACTAATTGATTCTCATCCTACAGCATTCCCGGACTCCGAGCCCACCCCCAAAACCATGGGCTATAGCAAACCAATTTGGCCCAAAAATGGCCCGTTCACGCTGTTTCGCCTGTTTGTCCACCCAAATGGCCACAAAAAATTAAATTGACCACACTGGAATGATCCTCAACCTACTTGGCATACCCCAATCAATTTTTTACCAATAGGACGCTTTGACCTCGAGCCTACCCTCGAATCCGTGGGCTATAAAACACCGATTGGCCTGAAAATGCATCGTTCGGGCTGTTTCACCCATTTGTCCACCCAAATGGCCACAAAAAATTAAATGGACCACAATGGGATAATCCCCAAACTTCTTGGAAAGGCCCAATCAATTTTTGGCTCACAGCACATCCTGACCCCGATCCCACCCCCGAAACTGTGGGCTAAAGCACATAGATTTTGCCCGAAAAGGCCCCATTCATGCTGTTTCACTCGTTTATCTACTTAAATGGCTGCGAAAAATTATACGGACCACAGTGGGATGATACCCAACCTCCCTGGCATGCCTCGGTCAATTTTTGTTCCACAGCATGCCCAAACCCCTGAACCATCCCTGAAACTGTGGGCTATAGCACAACGATTTGGCCCGAAAATGCCCCGTTTGCACCGTTTCTCCTATTTGTCCCCCCAAATGGCAACGGAAAATTAAATGGACCACACTGGGATGATCCCCAATCACCCTGGCATTCCCCGTTCAATTTTTGACGAATAACATGCCCAGGCCCTGGGCCCACTCCCAAAATTTGGGGCTATAGCACACCGATTTGGCTCGAAAATACCCTGTTCGGGCCGTTTTGCCCGTTTGTCCACACATATGGCTACGAAAAATTAAACAGACCATACTGGGATGACTCCCAGCTTCCCTGGCATGTCCCAATCTATTTTTAGTCCACAACATGCTCGAGCCCCGAGCCCACCCCTAAAATCCTAGGCTATAGCACACCGATTTGGCCCAAAAATGCCCCATTTGAGCTGTTTCGCCTGTTTGTCCACCCAAATGGACACGAAAAACTAAATGGACCACACTGGGATGATCCTTAATATCCCTGGAACATCTCAGTTGATTTTTGACCCACAGCATGCTTGGACCCCAGGCCCACCCCCAAAACCGTGGGCTATAGCACACCAATTCGATACGAAAATGCCTCGTTCGCGCCTTTTTGCCCATTTATGTACCCAAATAGCCACGAAAAATTAAACGGACCACACTGGGACGATCCCCAACCTCCCTGGCATGTCCTATTCAATTTTTGGTCTACAGTACCCCTGGACCCTGGGCCACTCCCAAAACACATGGGCTATAGCACACCGATAAGGCCCTAAAATGCCCCGTTCATGCCGTTTCGCCCGTTAGTCCACCCAAATGGCCAGGAATAATTAAAAAGGATCACATAGGGACGATCCCAACCTCCCTAGCACGCTCTGATCAATTTTCAACCCAAAGCGCGCCTGGACCCCAAGCCCACCACCAAAACCGTGGGCTATAGCACATTGATTTTCCTCGAAAATGCCTCGTTCCCACTGTTTTGACTGTTTGTCTACATAAATAGCCACAAAAAATTAAACGGATCATACTGGGATGGTCCCAACGTCCCTGGCATTCCCCGATCAATTATCAGCCCACAGAACGCCTGGACCTTGGGCCCACCCATAAAACCATGGGCTATAGGACACAGTTTTTTCCCAAAAATGCCCCATTCGCGCCGTTTAGCCCTTTTTTCCACCCAAATGGCCACGAAAAATTAAACAAACCACACTAGGACGATCCCCAACCTCCCAGGCATGCCTCAATTGATTTTTTGCCCACAGCATGCTCGAACCTCGGGCCCACTCCCAAAATTGTGGGCTATAGTACACCTATTAGGACCAAAAATGCCCCGTTTATATAGTTTCCCCCGTTTGTCCACCCAAATGGCCACGAAAAATTAAACGAACCATACTAGGATGATCGCCAACCTACTTGGCATGTCCCAATTGATTTTTGGCCCATAGCACGCCCGGACCCTGGTCCCAACCCAGAAACCATAGGCTCTAGCACATCGATTTGGTCCGAAAATACCCCGTTCCTTTTGATTCACCCATTTTTCTGCCCAAATAGCCATAAAAAATTATATATACCACACTGGGACAATCCCTAACTTCCCTGCCATGCCCCGATTGATTTTTGGCCCACAACACGACCGAAAACCAGGCCCATCCCCAAAACCTTGGGCCATAGCACACCGATTCACTAAAGCCTCGTACGCCGTTTCTCCCATTTTTCCACCCAAATAGCCATAAAAATTAAATGAACCACACTGGATGATCCCTAACCCCCTGGTATGCCGCAGTCAATTTTTGGCCCACAGCACACCTGGACCTCGGGTCCACCCTCAAAACTGTGGGATATAGCACACCGATTTGGCCTCAAAATGCCCCGTTCGCGCCGTTTCACCCGTTTGTCCCCCAAATGGCCACAAAAAATTAAACGGACCACACTGGTATGATCCCCAACCTCCCTGGCACACTCCTTACAATTTTCGACCCACAGCATGCCTGAACCCTGGGCCCACCCTTGAATCCGTGGATATAGCACATCGATTTCACATGAAAATGCCCCGTTCGCGATGTTTCGCTTGTTTGTGCACCCAAATGGCCACGGAAAATTTAACGGACCATACTAGGATGATCCCTGCCTCTCTGGCACTTCCCAATCAATTTTTGGCCGACAGCACACCTGAACTCCAGGCCCACCCCCAAAATCATGGGATATAGCACAATGATTTGGCCCAAAAATGCCCCGTTCGAGCCGTTCCGCCCGTTTGTCCACCCAAATGGCCACAAAAATTAAACGGACCATACTAGGATGATCCCCAACCTCTCTGGCACACACCAATTGATTTGTGGCACACAGCACGCCCGGACCTTGGGCCTACCCCCTAAATCGTGGGCTATAGAACATTGATTTGGCCCGAAAATGCTCAGTTCGCGCTGTTTTGCATGTTTGTCCAGACAAATGGCTACAAAAAATTAAACAGACCACACTGGAACGATCCCAAACCTTCTTGGCATGGGTCAGTTGATTTTCGGCCAACAACACGCCCGAAGCCCGGGCCTACCCCCAAAACCATGGGCTAAAGCATACCGATTTGTCCCAAAAATGCCCCGTTCATGCCGTTCCACCCGTTTGTCCATCCAAATAGCCATGGAAAATTAAATGGACCACACTGGGACGATCCCTAACCTCCTTGGCACGCCCCAATGGATTTTCATCCCACATCACGCCCCAATCAATTTATGTCCCACAGCACGTTCGGACCCATGGCCACCCCCAAAATCGTGGGATATAGAACACCGATTTAGCCCAAAAATGCCCTGTTCGCGCTGTTTTGCCTGTTTGTCCACCCAAATGGCCACGAAAAATTAAACGGACCACAATGGGATGATCCACAATCTCTCTGGCATGCCTTGGTCGATTTTTAACCCACAGTGCGCTCGGACCCCGGGCTCGCCCCTAAAACCATTGGATATAGCACACCGATTTTTCAAGAAAATGCCCGATTTGCGTTATTTCGGCCATTTGTCCACCCAAATCGCCACGAAAAATTAAATAGACCACACTGAAATGATCCTCATCCTCTATGGCACGCCCCATTTGATTATCGGCCTACTGCACGCCAGGACCCCTTGCCCACCCCCGTAACAATGGGCAATAGCACACAGAATTAGCCCAAAAATACCCGTTCATGCTATTTCACCCATTTTCCCACCAAAATGGCCACAGAAAATTAAACAATCCACACTGGGATGATCCCCAACATCCCTAGAATGCCCCGGTCGATTTTTGTCCCACAACACGCCCGTACCCCGGGCCCACCCCCAAAACCATGGGCTATAGCACACTAATTTAACCCAAAAATGCCTTCTTCCTTTTGTTTTTCCTATTTATCATCCCAAATAGCCACAAAAAATTAAACGGACCATACTGAGATGATCCCCGACCTCCCTGGTATGCCTGAGTTGATTTTTGGTCAACAGCACACCCGGACCTCGGCCCACCCCCAAAATCGTGGGCTATAGCATGCCATTTTGGCCTGAAAATGTCCCGTTCGCGCCCTTTTGCCCGTTTGTGCCCCCAAATGGCCACGAAAAATTTAATGGACCCCACTGGGATGATCCTCAACCCCCATGGCATACCCAGGTTGATTTTTGGCACATAGCACGCCCATACCCTAGGCCAAACCGCAAAATCATGGGCTATAACACACTGATTTCGCCCGAAAATGCCCCGTTCATGTCGTTTCACCAATTTATCCATCGAAATGGCGATAAAAAATTAAAAAAACAATATTGGGACTATCCCCAACCTTCGTGGCATACCCCGATCAATTTTACGCCTACAATACTCCATAAACCCGGACCCACCCCCAAAACCATGGGCTATAACACATCAATTTGCTTCGAAAATGCCATGTTTGCTTCGTTTTGCCCGTTTGTCCACCCAAATGGCAACGAAAAATTAAACGGACCACACGGGGACAATCCCAACCTCCCTGGCACGCCCCGATCGATTTTTAGCCCACAACACGCCCGTTCCCCTATCCCACCCCCTAAATTGTGGGCAATTACACACCAATTTGGCCTTAAAATGCCCCGTTCGCGTCGTTTCTCCCGATTGACCATTGAAATGGCAACGATAAATAAAATGGACCATTCTGGGATGATACCCAACCTCCCTGGTATGCCTCAATCAATTTTCGGGCCACATCATGCCCGAACCCAGGGCCCACCAGCAAAACCGTGGGCTACAGCACACCGATTTGACCCAAAAATACACCATTCATGGAATTTTTTAGCCCGGTCTATTTTTAGCCCGCAAAGCACTCGAAACCCGAGCCCACCCCCAAAACCGTAGGCTATAGCAAACCAATTTGGCCCAATAATGCCCCATTTGCACCGTTTCACCTGTTTGTCCAGCCAAATGGCCACGAAAAACTAATGGACCACACTGGGATGATCCCCAACCTCTCTGGCATGCCTCAGTTGATTTTCAACCCACAGAATGCTTGGAACCTGGGCCTACCCCCGAAACCGTGGCCTATAGCATGTCGATTCAATCCAAAAATACCCCATTCGTGCCTTTTTGCCTATTTGTGTGCCCAAATGGACACGAAAAATTAAATGGACCACACTGGGATGATACCCAACCTCCTTGGCATGCCCCATTCAATTTTTGGCCCACAGCACCCCCGGAACCTAGGTCATTCCCGAAATCGTGGGCTATAGGACACCAATAAGGCCCTAAAATGCCCCGTACGCACCATTTCGCCCGTTAGTCCACCCAAATGGCCACGAAAATTTAAAAGGACCACATAGGGACGATCCCAAACTCGTTGGCACGCTCTTATCAATTTTCAACCCACAGCGCGCTTGGAACCCAAGCCCACCCCCAAAACCGTGGGCTATAGCACACCGATTTTCCTCGAAAAGGCCTCATTCGTGCTGTTTTACCTGTTTGTCCACACAAATAGCCACGAAAATTAAACGGACCATACTGGGATGATCTCCAACCTCCATGGCACATCCTGGTCAACTTTTGGCCCACAGCACGCCCGGACCTTGGGCCCACCCCCAAAACCGTGGGCTATAGCACACAGTTTTTTCCTAAAAATGCTCCATTCGCGCCGTTTTGCCTGTTTTTCCACCCAAATGGCCACAAAAAATTAAACAGACCACACTGGGATGATTCTTAACCTCCCAGGCATGCCTCGATTGTTTTTTTTCCCATAGCATGCCCGAACCCCAGGCCCACCCCCAAAACTATGGGCTATAGTAAACCTATTAGGGCCAAAAATGCCCCGTTCGTGCAGTTTCGCCCGTTTGTCCACCCAAATGACCACGAAATATTAAATGAACCACACTAGAATAATCCACAACCTACCTGGCATGCCCTAATTGATTTTTGGCCCACAGTACGCCCGGACCCCGGGCCTAACCCAGAAACCATGGGCTATAGCATTTTGATTTGGCCCAAAAATACCTCGTTCCCGCTGTTTCACCCGTTTGTCCACCCAAATAGCCACAAAAAATTAAATGGACCACACTGAGATGATCTCTAACTTCCCTTCCATGCCCAAATTGATTTTTGGCCCACAACATGCCCAAACACCAGGCCCATCCCCAAAACCGTGGGCCATAGCACACCGATTTGTCCCAAAAACCCCGTACATGCTGTTTCTCTCATTTGTCCACCAAAATAGCCATAAAAAATTAAATGAACCACACTGGGACGATCCCTAACCCCCTGGAATGCCCCAATCAATTTTTGTCCCACAGCACGCCTGGACCCCGGGTCCACCCTCGAAACCGTAGGTTATAGTACACCAATTTGGCCGCAAAATGCCCCGTTTGTGCGGTTTCCGCCGTTTGTTCCCCAAATGGTCACAAAAAATTAAATGGACCACACTGGGATGATCCCCAACCTCCTTGGCACACTCCGATCAATTTTCAACCCACAGCATGCCTGATCCCTAGCCTCACCCTTGAATCCGTGGGATATAGCACATCGCTTTCACATGAAAATGCCCCATTCGCGATGTTCCGCTTGTTTGTGCACCCAAATGGCCAAGAAAAATTTAGCGGACCACACTAGGATGATCCCAACCACTCTAGCACATCCCGAACAATTTTTGGCCGACAGCACACCCGAACCCTGGGCCCACCCCCAAAATCGTGGGATATAGCACAATGATTTGGCCCGAAAATGCCCCGTTCGAGCCGTTCCGCCCGTTTGTCCACCCAAATGGCCACAAAAAATTAAACAGACCATACTGTGATGATCCCCAACCTCCCTGGCACGTCTCGCTTGATTTGTGGCCCACAGCACGCTCGAACCCTGGGCCTACCCCTTAAATCGTAGGCTATTGCACATTGATTTAGCCCGAAAAGGCCCCATTCACGCTGTTTTGCATGTTTGTCCACCCAAATGGCCACAAAAAATTAAACGGACCACACTGGAATCATCCCCAACCTCCCTGGCATGGCTCGGTCAATTTTTGGCCCACGGCACGCCCGAACCCCGGGCCTACCCCTAAAACCATGGGCTATAGCATACCGATTTATCCCAAAAATGCCCCGTTCGTGCCGTTTCACCTGTTTGTCAACCCAAATGGCCACGAAAAATTAAATGGACCACACTGGGACGATCTCTAACTTCCTTGGCACGCCCCTATCGATTTTTATCCCACAGCACGTCCCAATGAATTTTCGTCCCACAGCACGCCCGGACCCCTGGCCACCCCTAAAACTGTGGGATATAGAACACCGATTTAGCCCAAAAATGCCCTATTCGCGCCGTTTTGCCTGTTTGTCCACCCAAATGGCCACAAAAAATTAAACGGAGCACACTGACATGATCCCCAATCTCCCTGGCATGCCTTGATCGATTTTTAACCCACAGTGCGCTCGGACCCCGTGCTCGCCCCAAAAACCATGGGATGTAGCACACCGATTTTTCTATAAAATGCCCCGTTCGCATCATTTCACCTATTTGTCCACTCAAATGGACACGAAGAATTAAATGGACCATACTGAAATTATCCCCAACCTGCATGGCACGCACCATTTGATTATTGGCCTACTGCACTCCAGGACCCCTTGCCCACCCCCGTAACAATGGGCAATAGCACACAGAATTAGCCCTAAAATACCCGTTCACGCTATTTCACCCCTTTTTCCACTAAAATAGCCACAGAAAATTAAACGGACCACACAGGGATGATCCCCAACCTCCCTAGAACGCCTCGGTTGATTTTTGTCCCACAGCAAGCCCGTACCCCGTGCCCAGCCCCAAAACCGTGGGCTATAGCATACGAATTTGGCCCGAAAACACCACGTTCGTGCCTTTTCGCCCCTTTGTCCACCTAAATAGCCCCAAAAAATTAAACAAAATACACTGGGATGATCCCAAACCCCCTTGGCACGCCCTAGTCAATTTTCTGTCCGCAGTACACTCGAAACCCTGTCCCACCCCCAAAACCGTGGGCTATAGCAGACCGATTTAGCCCCAAATACCCATAAAACATTAAACGAACTATACTGGGATGATCACCAACCTACCTGTCACACCTCGGTCGATTTTTGACCCACAAAACGATCGTACGATGGACTCACCCCCTAAACCATGGGCTATAGCACATCAATTTGGCCCCAAAATGCTCGTTCGCGCCGTTTCACCCGTTTGTCCACCCAAATGGCTAGAAAAAGTTAAACAAACCATACTGGGATGATCCCCAACCACCCTGGCATGCCCTAGTCAATTTTTGGTCCACAGAATGCCAAAACCCAGGCCCACCCTCGAAATCGTGGGCTATAGCACACCGATTTGGCCTTAAAACACCCCGTTCGTGCCATTTCGCACATTTGTACACCCAAATGGCTACAAAAAATTAGATGGACCATAGTGGGACGATACCCAGCCTTCCTGGTATGCCTCAGTCAATTTTTGGTCCACAGTACGCCCAAACCCCTAGACCATCCCTGAAACCGTGGGCTATAGCATATCGATTTCGCTCGAAAATACCTCATTTGCACCGTTTCTCCCATTTGTCCACCTAAATGGCCATAAAAAATTAAACGGACCACAATGGGATGATCCCTAATCACCCTAACATGCCCCAGTTGATTTGACGCACAACATACCTGGACCCTGGGCCCATCCCCAAAATTGGGGGCTATAGCACACCGATTTGGCCTAAAAATACCCTGTTCGGGCCGTTTTGCCCATTTGTCCACACATATGGCTACGGAAAATTAAACAAACTATACTGGGATGACTCCCAGCTTCCCTGGCATGTCCCAGTCTATTTTTAGCCCACAACACACTCGAACCCTGGGCCCACCCCCAAAACCGTAGGTTATAGCACACCGATTTGGCTCGAAAATGCCCCATTTGAGCTGTTTCGCCTGTTTGTCCACCCAAATGGCCACGAAAAACAAAATGGACCATATTGGGATGATCCCCAACCTCCCTGGCATGCCTCGGTTGATTTTCGATCCACAGCATGCTTGGACCCCGGGCCCACCCCCGAAACTGTGGACTATAGCACACCGATAAGGCCCTAAAATGCCCCATTCGCATTATTTCGCTCATTAGTCCACCCAAATGCCCATGAAAAATTTGAAGGACCACATAGGGACGATCCCACCCTCCCTGGAATGCTCCAATCAATTTTTGACCGACAGGGTGCCTAGACCCCAAGCCCACCCCCAAAACTGTGGGCTATAGTACATCGATTTTCCTAAAAAATGCCTCATTCGCGCTGTTTTGCCTGTTTGTTCACACAAATAGCCACAAAAAATTAAATGGACCACAGTGGGATGATCCCCAACCTACCTGGCATGCCTCGGTCAATTTTCAGCCCACAACACGCCCGGACCTTGGGCCCACCCCCAAAACCGTAGGCTATAGCATATAGTTTTTTCCCGAAAATGCCCCATTCGGGCTATTTTGCCCGTTTTTCATCTAAATGGCCACGAAAAATTAAATAGACCATACTGGGATGATCCCCAACCTCCCAGGCATGCCTCAATTAATTTTTCGCCCACAGCATGCCTGAACCATGGGCCCACCCCTGAAACTGTGGGCTATAGTACACTTATTAGGCCCAAAAATGTCCCGTTCGCGCAGTTTTGCCCGTTTATCCACCCAAATGGCCACGAAAAATTAAATGAACCACACTATGATAATCCCAACCTACCTTGCATGCCTCGATTGATTTTTGGCCCGTAGAACGCCCAGACCACGGGCCTAACCTTGAAACCATGGGCTATAGCACATCGATTTGGCCCAAAAATACCCCGTTCCCGCTGTTTTACCCGTTTGTCCATCCAAATAGCCACAAAAAATTAAATGGACCACACTGGGACGATCCCAAACTTCCCTGCCATGCCCCGATCGATTTTTGGTCCACAACATGCCCGGACACCAGGCCCATCCCCAAAACCATGGGCCATAGCACACCGATTTGGCCTAAAAACCCCATACGCGTTGTTTCTCCCGTTTGTCCACCCAAATAGCCATTAAAAATTAAATTAACCACACTGGGACGATCCCTAACCCCCCTGGACTGACACAGTCAATTTTTTGCCCACAACACGCCTAGACCCCGGGTCCACCCTCAAAACCGTTGGCTATAGCACACCAATTTGGCCCCAAAATGCCCCGTTCACGCCGTTTCACTCATTTGTCCCCAAATGGCCACGAAAAATTAAATGGTCCACACTGGGATGATCCCAACCTCCCTGGCACACTTCGTACAATTTTTGACCCACAACATTCCTGAACCCTGGGCTCACCCTTGAATCCGTGGTATATAGCACATCAATTTCACATGAAAATGCCCCGTTCGCGATATTTCTCTTGTTTGTGCACCCAAATGGCCACAAAAAATTTAACGGACCACACTAGGAAGATCCCAACCTCTCTGGCACATCCCAGTCAATTTTTGGCCGACAGCACACCCAAACTCCGGGCACATCCCAAAAATCGTGGGATATAACACAATGATTTGGCCCAAAAATGCCCCATTTGAGTAGTTCCGTCCGTTTTTCCATCCAAATGGTCACAAAAAATTAAATGGACCATACTGGGATAATCCCCAGCCTCTCTGGCATGCCCCTATCAATTTTTGGCCCACAGCACGCCCGGACCCTAGGCCTACCCACTAAATCGTGTGCTATAGCACATTGATTTGGCTCAAAAATGCCCCGTTCGCACCGTTCTGCCTGTTTGTCCACCAAAATGGCCATGAAAAATTAAACCAACCACACTTGCAAGATCCCCAACCTCCTTGACATGCTACGGTTGATTTTTAGCATGCTTGAACCCCACCCCCACCCCCAAAACCGTGGGCTATAGCACATCTATTTGGCTCAAAAATGCCATGTTCGTGCCATTTCGCCTATTTGTCCACCTAAATTGCCACAAAAAATTAAACAGACCATACTGGGATGATATCCAACGTCCCCGGCACGACCCAGTCAATTTTTTCCCCATAGCACGCCCAATCCCCTGGCCCACCCTCAAAACCATGGGTTATAGCAAACCAATTTGACCCAAAAATGCCCCGTTCCTTTCGTTTTGCCCGTTTATCATCCCAAATAGCCATGAAAAATTAAACATACCATAGTGGGATGATCCCCAACCTCCCTCGAATGCCTTAGTTGATTTTTGGTCAACAGCACGCCCGGACCTCGGCCCACCCCCGAAATCGTGGGCTGCACACCATTTTGGCTTGAAAATGCCCAGTTCGTACCCTTTCGCCCGTTTGTGCACCCAAATGGCCACAAAAAATTTAATGGACCACACTTGGACGATCCTCAACCCCACTAGCATGCCTAGGTTGATTTTTGGCACATAGCACGCCCATACCCCAGGCCAAACCCCAAAATCATCGGCTATAGCACATAGTTTTTTCCCGAAAATGCCCCGTTCACATCGTTTCACCAATTTATAACCCTAATGGCGATAAAAAATTAAAAGGACAATATTGGGACTATCCCCAACCTTCCTGGCATGCCCCGATCGATTTTACGCCCACAGCATGCCTTGAACCCAGACCCACCCCCAAAACCATGGGCTATAACACATTGATTTGCTGCGAAAATGCCTCGTTTGCTCCGTTTTACCCGTTTGTCCACCTAAATGGCAACGAAAAATTAAAAGGACCACACGGGGACAATCCCAACCTCCCTCGCATTCCCCGATCAATTTTTAGCCCACAGCACGCCCGTTCCACTAGCCCACCTCCTAAATTATGGGTAATTGCACACCGATTTGGTCCTAAAATGCCCCGTTTGCGTTGTTTCTCTTGTTTGTCCATCGAAATGGCCACGATAAATAAAATGGACCATACTGGGATGATCCCCAACCTCCCTGGCATGCCTCAATCGATTTTTACCCACCAGCAAGGCCGAACCTCGGGCCCACCACCAAAACTGTGGGCTATAGCACACTGATTTGGCCTAAAAATACACCATTCATGGTGGTTCATATGTTTGTCCACCCCAATGGCCAAGAAAAATTAAATGGAACACACTGGGATGAACCCAACCTCCCTGGCATGCCCTGTTCAATTTTCAGCCCAAAGCACCCCCGGACCTTGGGCCCACCCCAAAATCATGGGTTATAGCGCACCAATTTATCGCTAAAATGCCCCGTTCGTATTGTTTTACCCGTTTGTCTACCCAAATGCCACAAAAATTAAACGGACCACACTGGGATGATCGCCAACCTCCCTGGCACGCCCTGGTCAATTTTTAGCCTACAGCATGCATGGAGCCCAGGCCCACCCCGAAAACCATAGGCTATAGCACACTAATTTGGCCAGAAAATGCACCGTTTGCATCCATTTGCTCGTTTGTCCACCCAAATGGCCACAAAAAATAAAATGGATCATACTGGGACAATTCCTAACCTCCTTGGCATGCCTCGATCAATTTTTGGCCGACATTAAGTCTGACCTCCGCCACCCCTGAAATCGTGGGATATAGCACACTAATTTCGCCCAAAAATGCCCCGTTCATGCCGCTTCGCCCGTTTGTCCACCCAAATGGCCACAAAAATTTAAAAGGACCACACTGGGATGAACCCCAACCTTCCTGGCAAGACCCAATCAATTTTTGGCCAACAGAACGTGTCACGCCTCAAATCTTATTGGGGCAGACTGACACCCGTAACCGAGGAGGACCAGGAGAACCAGCTCATAACCTTATACTTTCCATGCATACCTCTATGACAACTCGAAATTCGGACAGCATCATGTCGCATATAAAAGAAAATAATCACCTGTATAAGCTCGAGTACACATATATATGTATATACAATACTTGGCCGTTGGAGCCATCACGTCTATTAATAAAAAACCACCTTGACTGTACATTAGGTCTACAAAGCCTCTAGACAATACACAGAGTTTAACTAAGGTCGGGACACACCCCGCCATATGACTAACTTCTATACAATACCAAAAGTGACTGGATATGACATGGAAAGCCCCGAAGCAAACTGGAGCTCACCAAAAGCAGATGGATATCTTGGTTTCTACCTGTGCGGTGTGTGAGCTGAGGTACCTGTGCCTGCAGCATGAAATGCAGGTCCCCCATGGGGGACGTCAGTACGAAATATGTACTGAGTATGTAAAGCTGTAGATAATCACATATGATATAGGAGCTCAATAGAAATCAGAAACAAGTGAATAAATCGTAATAGGAGTGGACCGCACTTACTAGAACTTGTGACAACCTGTACATTGTATTTATTCAATCACTTTACCTTCGTTCTTATCATCTTTGTAATCATTACTGTACTGTACTGTGACCATTAGGCTGAATCCAGTACATATCAACTGGGATAGACCCATGATAGGCTTATGCCCCTAGGATACCACCCATAAACACATAAATAGGGATCGACCCATGATAGGATTATGCCCCTGGGATACCACCCGATAAGAGAGAACTTCTATCACTTAGTTCAATTAATCTTTGAGATTGTTATTTTGGTCGCCACCTCATCTTTGATACTTTGAAACAATGATACATCAATAAGAGACATATAAATAGACCATCAATGCAATAACAATGAAGTAAGAACTCATTGGCACATCAATGAAGTGTTCTGGAGTCATCAATGCCATAACAATGAAGTAGGAACTTATTGGTATATCAATGAAATGTTTTGGAGTCATTAATAGCACATGGATCTTGTTTGAGTAACCGGATACCTTCTGACATTCATTAGTTCAATAAACATGTAAGATTTGGAAAACGAGTAAGTATTGGAATGTCTTCACATCTTGTAGGGTGGAAACAAGTTCATTGGTAACGTAAGACATCATACAAAATCATTATGGATCACATGTTATTGAATAACTTTGGAAACTTTCTTAATAGATCAATTGTTCACTTTCATGCCAAAGATATGGTATAGAGTATGCTTTACATACCTAACTATCAACCTTCAATACTAGTCCCAAATGGACTTCCCGTCTTTTCGGATTACTTATCTACAATGAACATATATAGCAATCTAGTATTAGCAACCAAACGTCACAATTCAATTATTTGAATTCACCAAACTAGTGGTTGAGTACTAAGCCTTAATTACACCATAAAGGGTGTCACTTTAACCTTATTATACTCCAATTACATTCACATTCCATGCATATTCATACAACAACCTCCAATATCAAGTTTGGATTCATTTATCCTTCCAACCAATCCATTAAACAAAATTGAGCCATAGACATAAATAATCATCAATTCAATAGTATATCACCATATCCACCTTCCATAACTCAATTACCATATCCACCTTCCATAACCCAATTACCATATCCACCTTCCACAATTCAATACAACCAAACCATGCAAAATAGTCCATAGCCCTATTTCCATCACCTTTCAATAACAACCAATACATATAATCCTCTATCACACATATACATATGGAAAAGAACAAGGTAAACAATATTCATACCTTAGAATTCACCTCTTGATTATACAATCCTATTTTCACAAATAATAGGTGCCGTTCGAAGTCCTCGAGATGACAAACGCAGTTATCAGATTACTTTGGAATTTCTACGGTTGAATCAAAAGTAATTTAAAGGTCAAATTTGGCTAGGGTTTGTTCTTTCTCAATGATTGTTGATGAAAATGATTTTTTGAAATCATATACATGTATATATACACATATTCCCATCCATAATATAATAGAAAATAACCAAAATGCCTTTAAAATTTAAATAATGCCAAATCTATCCTTTGGTGGACTGTTTTGATAAGCTGAAGTAGATCGACCATAACTCTTTGCTCCGATATTTTATTTGGGTGAAATTGGTATCATTGGAAATATAGTTCAAAGGGATTTCATTTCATATAAAGTAGGCCACCCAGTTCGTCCTGTACAAGGAGTTATGGTCGTTTGAAGTTGACCCTAAAAATCTGTTTTGAGAGGCTGAAGTAAAACGAGTATAACTCCTTACTCAGATGTTGGATTTGGATGAAACCAATTGAATTGGAAAGAAGACTCAAAGATCTTTCTTTTCATAGGTCGCAGCTCTCCCAGTTACTTATATTAAGGGAGTTATGCTGGCCTCAGTAGTTTGTGTGCAGGAAATTTTCCTGCACATTTACTATTCCCAAATAACCCGGCCACAGTTTTATAGTTTCGAACATGCTCGATTATATCCGAAACCTATCCGTTTTTGGAAATATTTATATCATTGGAAAGCTTATTCAATAACCTTCGTATGGAACCATCAACGGGCAAATTCCGGTATAAATAAAATAAAATAAAATAAATTCCATATAAATAAGACCAATACACGTACTTGAATACGCCAATACACGTACTTGAATACGGGGTGTTACAGCACATCCTGACTCTAGGCCCACCCATCAAAACTGTGGGCTAAAGCACACAGATTTTGCCTGAAAAGCCCGCGTTCGTGCTGTTTCGCTCGTTTGTCTACCCAAATTGCCACAAAAAATTAGACGGACCACAGTGGGATGATCCCCAACCTTCCTGGTATGCCACAGTCAATTTTCGGTCCACAGTACGCCCAAAACCATGGACCATCCTTGAAACCGTGGGCTATAGCACAGCGATTTGTCCCGAAAATGCCCCGTTTGCACCTTTTCTCCCATTTGTCCACCTAAATTGCCATGAAAAATTAAACGGACCACACTGGGATGATCCCCAATCGCCCTGGCATGCCCTGGTCAATTTTCGATGCACAACATGCCCGGACCCTGGGTCCACCCCCAAAATTAGGGGCTATAGCACACCAATTTGGCTCAAAAATACCATGTTCGGGCCGTTTTGCTCGTTTCTCCACACATATGGCTACAAAAAATTAAACAGACCATACTGGGATGACTCCCAGCTTCCCTGGCATGTCCCAGTCTATTTTTAGTACACAACATACTTGGACCCCGGGCCCACCCCTAAAACCATGGGCTATAGCACACCGATTCAATCCATAAATGCCCCGTTCGAGCCTTTTTGCCCATTTGTGTACCCAAATGGCCACGAAATATTAAACAGACCACACTGGGATAATACCAACCTCCCTAGCATGCACCATTCAATTTTCGGCCCACAGCACCCCCAGACCCTAGGCCATTCCCGAAATCGTGGGCTATAGTACACCGATAAGGCCCTAAAATGCCCTGTTCGCGCCGTTTCGCCCGTTAGTCAATCCAAATGTCCATGAAAAATTAAAAGGACCACATAGGGACGATCCCAACCTCTCTGGAACGCTCTGATCAATTTCCGACCCACAGTGTGCTTGGACCCCAAGCCCACCCCCAAAACTGTGGGCTATAGCACACCGATTTTTCTCGAAAATGCCTCGTTCCCGCTGTTTTGCCTGTTTGTTCACACAAATAGCCACAAAAAATTAAAGGACCACACTGGAATGATTCCTAACCTCCCTGGCATGTCCCGGTCAATTTTCAGCCCACAACACGCCCGAACCTTGGGCCCACCCCAAAAACCGTGGGCTATAGCACACATTTATTCCCCAAAATAACCCGTTCGGCCCATTTTGTTCGTTTTTCCACCCAAATGGCCACGAAAAATTAAAAAGACCACACTGGGATGATCCCAAACCTCCCATGTATGCCTCGATTGATTTTTCGCCCACAGCATGCCCGAACCCCGAGCCCACCCCCGAAACTGTTGGCTATAGTACACTTATTAGGCCCAAAAATGCCCCGTTTGCGTAGTTTTGCCTATTTGTCCACCCAAATGGCCACGGAAAATTAAACGAACTACGCTAGGATGATCCCCAACCTACTTGGCAAGGCCCGACTGATTTTTGGCCCATAGCACGCTCGGACCTCGTTCCTAACCTAGAAACCATTGGCTATATCACATCAATTTGGCCCAAAAATACCGCCTTCCCGCTGTTTCACCTATTTGTCCATCCAAATAGCCACAAAAAATTAAATGGAACACACTGGGATGATCCCAAACTTCCCTGCGATGCCCCGATCGAGTTTTGGCCTACAACACTCCCGGACACCAGGCCCATCCCTAAATTCATGGGCCATAGCACACTGATTTGGCCCAAAAACTCCGTATGTGCCGTTTCTCCCGTTTGTCCACCCAAGTAGCCATAAAAAATTAAATAAACCAAACTGAGACGGTCCTTAACACCCTGGCATGACCCAGTCAATTTTTGGCCCACAGCACGCCTGGACCCCAGGTCCACCCTCGAAATCGTGGGCTATAGCAAACCAATTTGGCGCCAAAATGCTCCGTTCGCGCTGTTTCACCCGTTTGTCCCCCAAATGGACATAAAAAATTAAACGGACCATACTGGGATGATCCCCAACCTCCCTGGTACACTTCGGTTAATTTTTGACCCACAACATGCCTAAAACCTGGGCCCACCCTTGAATCCGTGGGATATAGCACATCAATTTCACATGAAAATGCCCCATTCACGATATTTCGCTTGTTTGTGCACACAAATGGACAAAAAAAATTTAACGGACCACAATAGGATGATCCCAGCCTCTATGGCACATCTCGGTCAATTTTTGGCCGACAGCACACCCGAACCCTGGGCCCATCCCCAAAATCGTGGGATATAGCACAATGATTTGGCCCGAAAATGCCCCGTTCGAGTCGTTCCGCGCGTTTGTCCACCCAAATGGCCATAAAAATTTAAATGGACCATACTGAGATAATCCCCAACCGCCCTGGCACGCCTCTGTTGATTTTTGGCCCACAGCACGCCCGGACCCTAGGCCTACCCCCTAAATCATGGGCTATAGCACATTGATTTAGCCCGAAAATATCCCATTCGCGCCGTTATGCATGTTTGTCCACACAAATGGCCACAAAAAATTAAACGGACCACAATGGAACGATCCCCAACCGCCCTGGCATAACCCGGTCGATTTTTGTCCCACAACACGCCCGAACCCCGGGTCTACCCCCAAAACCGTGGGCATAGCATACCGATTTGTCCCATAAATATCCCGTTCGTGCCGTTTCACCCGTTTGACCACCCAAATGGACACTAAAAATTAAATGGACCACACTGGAATGATCCCTAACCTCCTTGGCATGCCCCAATCAATTTTCGTGCCACAACACGCCCGGACCCCTGGCCACCCCCAAAACCGTGGGATATAGAACACCAATTTAGCCCAAAAATGCCCCGTTCGCACCGTTTCACCTGTTTGTCCACCCAAATGGCCACAAAAAATTAAACGGACCATACTGGGATGATCTCCAATCTCCCTGGAATGCCTTGGTCGATTTTTAAACCACAGCGCACTCAGACCCCGGGCTCGCCCCAAAAACCGTGGGATATAGCACACCTATTTTTCTTGAAAATGTCCCGTTCGTGTCATTTCGCCCGTTTGTCCACCCAAATGGCCTAGAAGAATTAAATGGACCACACTAAAATGATCCCCAACCTCTATGGCACGACCCATTCGATTATCGGCCCACTGCACGCCAGGACCCCTTGCCCACCAACGAAACAACGGGCAATAGCACACAGATTTAGCCCAAAAATACGCGTTCATGCCATTTCACCTGTTTCCCCACCAAAATGGCGATTGAAAATTAAACGAACCATAATGGGACGATCCCCAACCTCCCTAGAATAACCCGATTGATTTTTGTCCCACAGCACGCCCGTACCTTGGGCCCACCCCCAAAACCGTGGGCTATAGCATACCGATTTGGCCCGAAAACACCCTATTCACACCTTTTCATCCCTTTGTCCACCCAAATGGCCCCAAAACATTAAACAGACTACACTGGAACAATCCCCAACCTCCTTGCCACGCCCCAGTCAATTTTTTGTCCATAGTACACTAAAAACCCTGTCCCACCCTCAAAACCGTGGGCTATAGCACACCGATTTAGCCACAAATTGCCACAAAAAATTAAACGAACTACACGGGGACGATCCCCAACCTACCTGGCACACCTCAATTGATTTTTGGCCCATAGCAGGACTGTACGACCGGCTCACCCCCAAAACCATGGGCTATAACACATCGATTTGACCTTAAAAATACCCCGTTCGCGGCGTTTCACTTATTTGTCCACACAAATGGCCACAAAAAATTAAACAAACCACACTGGGATGATCCCCAACCTCCCTGGCATGCCCAGTTGATTTTGGGTCCACAGCACACCCGAACCCAGGCCCACCCCCGAAACAGTGGTCTACAGCACACCGATTTGGCCTAAAAACACCCCATTCGTGCTATTTCGCCTATTTGTACACCTAAATGGCAAAAAAAATTTAACGGACCACACTGAGATGATCCTAAGACTCCCTGGAATGTCTCAATAGATTTTTGGCCCCCAAAACACCCGAACCCCAGGCCCACCCCCAAAACCGTGGGCTATAGCAAATCATTTTTGCTCGAAATGCCCCGTCCGAGCCGTTCTACCTATTTGTCCACCCAAATGGCCATGAAAAATTAAAGGAACCACACTTGCATGATCCCCATATCCCTGGCACGCTATGGTTAATTTTTGGTATGCTCGGACCCCGGTCCCACCCCCGAAATCTTGGGCTATAGCACATCTATTTGGCTCAAAAATGCCTTGTTCGTGCCGTTTCGCCTATTCGTCCACCCAAATTGCCACAAAAATTGAACGGACCATACTGGGATGATCTATAACCTCCCTGACACACCCCAGTTAATTTTTGGACCACAGCACGCCCGATCCCCGTGCCCAACCCCAAAACCATAGGCTATAACACACCGATTTGACCAGAAAATGCCCCGTTCCTTTCGTTTTGCCTGTTTATCATCCCAAATAGCCACGAAAAATTAAATGGACCGTATTGTGATGATCCCCAGCCTCCCTGGCATGCCTCGATTGATTTTTTACCCACAGCATGCCTGTACCCCGAGCCCATCCCCAAAACCGTGGGCTATAGAACACAAATTTAACCTAAAAATGCCCCGTTCGTGACGTTTCACCCGTTTCTCCACCCAAATTGCCACGAAAAATTAAATAGACCACACTAGGATGATCCCCAACCTCCCTGGCATGCCCCAATTGATTTTTGACCTACAGCACGCCCGGACCTCATCCACCCCTAAAATCGTCGGCTATAGCACATCGATTTGGCCTGAAAATGCCCCGTTCATGTTGATTTGCTTGTTTGTCCACCCAAGTGGCCACGAAAAATTAAACGGACTATACTAGGACGATCCCCAATATCTATGGAATGCCCCGATAGATTTTTGACCCACAGAGTGCTTGGACCCAGGCCCACCCCCAGAACCGTGGGTTATAGCACACCGATTTTTCTAGAAAATGCCCCGTTCGCGCCGTTTTGCCCGTTTGTCCACCCTAATGGCCACGAAGAATTAAATGGACTATACTGGAATGATCCCCAACATCTAAGGCATGCCTCGGTCAATTATCGTCCTACAGCAGGCCTGGACCCCGAGTCTACCCCCAAAACAATGGGCTATAGCAAAGAGATTTGGCCTAAAAATGCCCTATTTGCGTCGTTTTGTCCGTTTGTCCACCCAAATGGCTACGAAAAATTAAACAGACCATATAGGGATTATCCCCTACCTCCCTAGCACATCCAAGTTTATTTTTGGCCCACATCACGGTTGGTCCCCAGGACAACCTTCGAAACTATGGGCTATAGCACACCAATTTAGCCCAAAAATGCCCATTTCGCGTTGTTTTGCCCGTTTGTCCCCTCCTACAACCACGAAAAATTAAAAAGACTACACTAGGACAATCCCCAACCTCCATGGCATGCCCCGGCCAATTTTTCAACCATAGTATGCTCGGATCCCTGGCCCATCCCCAAAATTGTGGGCTATAGAACACCGATTTTGCCCAAAAATGCCCAGTTCGCACCGTTTTACCGGTTTATCCACCCAAATAGCCATGAAAAATTAAACGGACCATACTGAGATGATCCCCAACCTACCTAGCATGTCCCAGTTTATTTTTGGCTCACAACACGCCCGAACCACGGGCCTACCCCTAAAGCCGTGGGATATAGCACATCAATTTGGCACCAAAATGCCCCGTTCGTGCCGTTTCGCTCGTTGGTCCACCAAAATGGCCACAAAAAATTAAATGGACTATACTAGGATGATCCCCAACCTCCATCGCACGCCCTAATCTATTTTTGGCCCACAGCACGCCCGGACCCTTGGCCCACCCCCAAAATAGTGGGCGATAACACCGTGATTTAGCTGAAAATTCCCGTTTGCACTGTTTTGCTCGTTTGTCCACCCCAAATGGCCACACTGAGGTGATCCCCAACCTACCTGGAATGATCCAATCAATTTTTGGCCTACTGAACGCTCGTACCCTGGGGTCACCCCTGAAATAATGGGCTATAGCACATTGATTTGTCCTAAAAATGCCCCGTTCATACCATTTTACCAGTTTATCCACCCAAATGCCTAATAAAAATTAAATGGACCATACTAAGAAGATCCCCATCCTTCCTGGCACGCCCTGGTCAATTTTTGGTCCACAGCACGCCCGTACCCCTGACCTATCTCCAAAACCGTAGGCTATAACACATCGATTTGGCCCAAAAAACCCTGTTTGCATCGTTTCTCCAGTTTGTCCACTTAAATGGCCACGGAAAATTAAATGAACCACACTGGGATAATTTCCAACCTCCCTAGCACGCCCCGATTAACTTTTGTCCCGCACCATGCTCGGACCCTGGGCCCACCCTCAAAATTGTTGGCTATAGAACACCAATTTGGCCCCAAAATGCCTCGTTCGTGTTGTTTCACCCGTTTTTCCTCACAAATGGCCATGAAAAATTAAACGAATGATACTGGAATGATCCACAACCTCCATGGCATGCTCCAATCAATTTTCCATCCACCGCACACCCAGCCCCTCGGGCGCACCCTAAAAAACATGATAGCACACTAATTTGTCCTGAAAATGCCCCGTTCGTGCCCTTTCGCCCGTTTTTGCACCTAAATGGCCACAAAAAATTTAAAGGACCACACTGGGATGATCCCCAGCCTCCCTGGCACATTCTGATTAATATTTGACCCACAACACGCCCTAACCCTGGGCTAACCCCAAAAACCGTGGGCTATGGCACGCCCTTTTGGCCTGAAAATGCCTCATTCGAGCCATTCTGCCCATTTATCTACCCAAATGGCCACGAAAAATTAAACAGACCACATTGCGATGATCCCCAACCCCCTTGGCATGCCTCAGTCAATGTTCAACCTACAACACGACTGAACCCGGGCCCACCCCTAAAATCGTGGGCTATAGAACATCGATTTAGCTTGAAAATTCCCCATTCGCGCTGTTTTGCCTGTTTGTCCACCCAAATGGCCACAAAAAATTAAACCAACCATACTGGGATGATATTCAACCTTCCTGTCATGCCTCGGTCGATTTTAAGACCACAACACGCCTCAACACCGGGCCCACCCCCAAAACCGAGGGCTATAGCACATCGATTAAAAATGCCCCGTTCATGTCTTTCACCCATTTGTCCATTCAAATAGCCATGAAAAATTAAATGGACCACACTGGGAGGATCCCCAACCTCCCTGGCATGCCCAGATCAATATTCGGCCTACAACACGCTCGTACCCCTGGTCAACTCCAAAAATGTGTGCTATAGTACACCGATTTGGCCCAAAAATTCCCCGTATGCATCGTTTCGCCCGGTTATCCACCAAAATGGCCACAAAAAATTAAATGGACCACACTGGGAAAATCCCTAATCTCCCTGACTTACCTCGGTCAATTTTTAACCCACTGCATGCTCAATACCCGGGCCCACCCCCAAACCGTGGGCTATAGCATACCGATTTTACCAGAAAATACACTATTCACACCGTTTTGCCTGTTTGTCCACCCAAATAGCCACGAAGAATTAAACAAACCACACTGGAATGATCCTCAATCTCCATGGCATGCCCCGATCGATAATCGTCCCATACCACGCTTGGACCCCAAGCCTACCCTCAAAATAAAGGGCTATAGCACACAAATTTCATCCAAAAATGCCCCGTTCGCACAATTTCACCCGTTTTCCACCCAAATGGCCTCGAAAAAAATAAACGAACCACTCTGGGATGATCCCCAGTCTTCTTGGCTCACCTCAGTAAATTTTTGTCCCATATCACGTTGGACCCCGGGCCTACCGCCGAAACCAGAGGCTATAGCAAATTGATTTGACCCGATAATGCCCCGTTCGCACCGTTTTGCCCGTTTGTCCACCCAAATAGCCACGAAAAATTAAACAGACCACACTGGAACGATCCTCAACCAACTTGGCACGCCTCAATTGATTTTTTGCCTACAGCAAGACCGGACCCCGGGTCCACCGCCAAAACCTTGGGCTATAGCACCTCAATTTGGCCCCAAAATACCCTGTTAACACCGTTTCACCTATTTGTCCACCTAAATAGCCACAAAATATTAAAGGACCACACTGAGACGATCCCCAACCTCCTTGGCACGCTTTGGCCAATTTTTGGTCCATAGCACGTTCGAACCCCGGGCCCACCCCCAAAATCGTGGGCTATAGCACACCGATTTGGCCCGAAAATGCCCCATTTGTTCTGTTTTGTCCATTTGTCCACCCAAATGATGACAAAAAATTAAAGAGCCACACTAGGATGATTCCCAGCCTCCCTGGCATTCTCCGGTCAAATTTTGTTCCACAGTACGCCCAAAACTCGGGCCCATCCCCAAAACAGTGATCTATAGCATACTAATTTGGCCCGAAAATACCCCGTTTGCATCGTTTTGCATGCTTTGTCCACCCAAATAGCCACAAAAAATTAAACGGACCACACTGGGATGATCCCCAACCTCCTTGGCATGCTCCAGTCAATTTTTGGCCCATAGTACGCCCGAACACCGGGCGCACCCTTGGAATCATGGGCTATAGCACATCGATTTGGTCGAAAAATATCTCGTTCATGGCGATTCACCTGTTTTTCTAGAAAAATGGCCATGAAAAATTAAACGGACCATATTGGACGATACCCAACCTCCCTGGCATAATCGGTAGATTTTTAGCCAATAGCACGCCAGGAAGCCGAGCCCACCCCCGATACCGTGGGTTATAGCATACTGATTTGGTCCAAAAATACCCCGTTCGCACTATTTTGCCCATTTGTCTACCCAAATGGCCTCAAAAAATTAAACATACCACAGAACGCTCGGACCTCGATCCTATCAAGAAAAATGTGGGCTATAGCACATCGATTTGATCCAAAAATGCCCCGTTTGCATTGTTTCGCCTGTTTGTCCACCCAAATGGTCACGAAAAAATAGTCGGACCACACTGGAACAATCCCCAATCTCCATGGCATTCCCTGGTCAATTGTTAGCCCACACTACACCTAGACCCCGGACACCCCCAAAACTGTGGGCTATAGCACACCGATTTGGCCTAAAAATGCCCCATTCGCGCCATTTTGCCTATTTTTCTATCCATATGGCCACAAAAAAATAAACAAACTACTCTAGGATGATCCCCAATCTCCCTGGCATGCCCCGATAAATTTTCAGCCAACAGCAGGCCCAGACCCTGGTCTCACCCTTTAAACCGTGGGCTATAGCACACCGATTTTGCCTTAAAATTCTCCGTTCGCACATTCTGCCCATTTGTCCACCCAAATAGCCACTAAAAATTAAACAAACCACACTGGGATGATCCTCAACCTCCCTGGCATGCCTCGGTTGATTTTTAGCCCACAACACGCCTGAATCCCAGTCCCACCCCCAAAACTATGGGCTATAGGACACCTATTTATTCGAAAAATGCCCTGTTCACACTGTTTCGCCCGTATGTTCACACAAGTGGCCACAAAAAATTAAACGGACCACACTGGGATGATCACCAACCTCCCTGTCATACTTCAGTTGATTTTTATTCCACAGCACGCCCGAACCCCAGGCCCACTCCAGAAACCATGGGTTATAGCACACTGATTTAGCCCGAAAATGCCCTGTTATTGTCGTTTTGCCCGTTTGTCCACCCAAATAGCTACAAAAAATTAAATGGACCACACTGGGATGATCCCAACCTCCCTGGGATGCCCCGATTAATTTTTAGCCACAAAACGCCCGAACCTCGAGCCCACCATTAAAACCATGGGCTATAGCACAACGACTTGACCCGAAAATGCCTCGTTCATGCCGTTTCGCCCGTTTGTCCACCCAAATCGCCACAAAATTTTAAATGGACCATAATGAGACAATCTCCAGCCTCTCTGGCACTCCCTGGTTGATTTTCAACCCATAGCACGCCCGAACCCTGGGCCCACACCTAAAACCGTGGTCTATAGCACACCGATTTGGCCCAAAAATGCCCCGTACGCACTGTTTTGCCTGTTTTTCCACCCAAATGGACAAGAAAAATTAAACGGATAATACTTGGATAATCCCCAACCTCCCTGGCACACCCCAGTAGATTTTTGGCACACAACATACTCAGTCCCCGACCCCACCCCCAAAACCGTGGGCTATAGCACATCGATTTGACTCAAAAATGCCCCATTCACGCCGTTTCGCTCATTTGTCCACCCAAATGGCCACAAAAAATTAAAAAAACCTCAATGGGATGATCCCTAACCTCCCTTCCATGCCCCGTTCGATTTTAGGCCCACAGCATGCTCGAACCCTGGGCCACCCCCAAAACCGTGGGCTATAGCATATCGATTTGGCCCTAAAATGCCTTGTTCATGCTGTTTCGCCCGTTTGTCTACCCAAATAGCCATGAAAAATTAAACGGACGACACAGGGATGATCCCTAGCATCCCTGGCATGTCTCGGTGAATTTTTGACCCACAGCACGCCCGAAACCTCGAGCCCATCCCCGAAACTAATATATCGCAGGATTCATCATGACAGGAGCTTTTGCTCATGGAGCTATATTTTCCATTAGAGATTACAATCTAGAGTAAAATGAAGATAATGTATTGGAAAGAATGTTAGATCATAAAGAAGCTCTCATATCTCATTTAAGTTGGGCCAGCCTCTTTCTGGGATTCCATACCCTGGGACTTTATGTTCATAATGATGTCATGCTTGCCTTTGGCACTCTGGAGAAGCAAATCTTAATTGAACCTATATTTGCTCATTGGATACAATCCGCTCATGGTAAAACTTCATATGGGTCCAATGTACTTTTATCGTCAATGAGTGGCCCAGCATTCAATGCGGGTTGAAGCATCTGGTTGCTGGGGTGGTTAAATACTGTTAATGAAAATAGTAATTATAGAACACCAATTTTCCCCAAAAAAGCATTACTCGAGCTATTTCGACTATTTGTCCCCACAAATTTCCACGAAAAATTAAACGTACCACACTGAGATGATCCCCAACCTCCCTGACATGCCTCAGTCAATTTTTGGCCAACATCACGCACGACCCTCGGGTCCATCCCCAAAATCATGGGCAATAGGACAGAGATTTAGCCCAAAATATACACCATTCGCTCCATTTCGCCTATTTGTCCACCCAAATAGCAATAAAAAATTAAACAAACCACTCTGGGATGATCCCTAACCTCTCTGGCATGCCCAGATCGATTTTCAGCCCACAGCACGCCTGGACCCCGAGCCCACCCCCAAAATTGTGGGCTATAGCACATCGATTTGTCCCAGAAATGCCCCATTCACACCGTTTCACCCATTTGTCCACCCAAATACCTACGAAAAATAAAACGGACCATACTGGGATGATTCCCAACCTCCCTGGCACGCCAAGGTCAATTTTTGGCCCATAGCACGCTTGGAACCCGAGCCTATCCCCAAAACCGTGGGCTATAACACATCGATTTACCTCAAAAAAACTCCATTCGCACCTTTTCTCCCATTTGTCTACCCAAATGGCCATAAAAAATAAAGTGGACCATACTGAGAGGATCCCCAACCTCACTGGCACTCCCCAGTCAATTTTCATCCCACATCACACCCAGACCCTAGGTCCACCCTCGAAACCGTGGGCTATAGCACACCGATTTAGCGCTAAAATGACTCGTTCGCTTTTTTTCACCCGTTTGTCGACCCAAATGGCCACAAAAAATTAAACAGACCATACTAGGATAACCCCTAACCTTCTCTGCATGCCTCAATTAATTTTTGGTCCACAACACGCTCGAACCCCAGGACCACCCCCAAAATTGTGGGCTATAGCACACTGATTTGGCCTGAAAGTGCCCCGTTCGCGCCCTTTCGCCCGTTTGTGCACCCAAATGTCCACAAAAAATTTAATGAAATATACTGGGATGATCCCCAGCCTCCCTATCATGTCTAGGTTAATTTTTGGCCCATACTACGCCCGAACCCCTAGCCCACCCCTAAAACCGTGGGCTGAGCACACCGATTTGGCTAGAAAATTCCTAGTTCGCGCCGTTTCAACCATTTGTCCACCCAAATGGCCACGAAAAATTAAACGGACCACACTAGGATGATACACAACCTTCCTGGCATGCCCCACTCAATTTTCGTCCCACAACACGCCCGGACCATGGGCGCGCCCCAAATCGTGGGCTATAGAACATCGATTTAGCCCCAAAATACTCTGTCTACGTCATTCCACCTGTTTGTACACCCAAATGGCCACGAAAAATTAAATGGACCATACTGGGATGATCCCCAACATCCCTGGTATGCCTCGGTCGATTTTTGGTCCACACTACATCCGAACCCTGAGCCCACCCATAAAATCGTGGGCAATAGCGCACTGATTTAGCCCAAAACTGCTCCATTCGCGCCGTTTTGCCCATTCGTCATCCTAAAAGGCCACACTGGGATGATCCCCCGCCTCCCGGGCATGCCGTGGTCTATTTTTATCCCACAGCCTGCCCGAACCTCGGGCCCATACCCAAAACCGAGGGTTATAGCATACCGATTTAGCCCGAAAATGCTCCATTCGGGCCGTTTCGACCATTTGTCTACCCAAATAGCCATGAAAAATTAAAAGGACCACACTGGGACGATCCCCAACCTCCCTGGCACACCCTAATCGATTTTTAACCTGCAGCACACCCGGATTCCAGGTCCACCCTTAAAATCGTGGGCTATAGCACACCGATTTGGCCCGAAAATGCCCCGTTCGGGCCGTTTCGCCCGTTTGTTCAACCAAATGGTCACGAAAAATTAAATAGACTAGACTAGGATGATCTCCAATCTCCCTTCCATGCCCTGGTTTATTTTTGGTCCACAGCACGCCAGAACCCCGGGCCCACCCCCTAAACCGTGGGCAATAGCACATCAATTTTGCATGAAAAATTCCATGTTCGCCATGTTTCACCCGTTTGTACACCCAAATGGCCGCAAAACATTAAACGGACCATACTAGGATGATCCTTAACCTCCCTGGCATGCCCCGATCAATTTTTAGCCAACAACACGCCTGACCCCGGGCCCACCCCCAAAATCGTGGGCTTTAGCACATCAATTTGGCTCAAAAATGCCCCGTTCGTGCTGTTTTACCTGCTTTGTACACCCAAATATCTACAAAAAAATAAACGGACCATACTGAGATGATCCCGAACATCCTTGTCATTACCCAGTCGATTTTTGGCCTACATCATGCCTAAACCCCGAGCCCATCCTTAAAATCATGGCCTATAGCACATTTATTTTGCCTGAAAATGCCCCGTTCGCGTCGTTTCACCTGTTTGACTACCCAAATGGCCAAGAAAAAAAATAAATGGACCATACTGAGATGATCCACAACTTCCCTGGCACGCTTGATCAAGTTTTAGCCCACAGCACGCCCAAACCCAGGCCCACCTCCGAAACCATGGGCTATAGCACACCAATATGGCCCAAAAATGCCCTGTTTGCACCATTTTTCTCGTTTACCCACCCAAATGTCCACGAAAAATTAAATAAATGACACTGGGACGATCCCCAACCTCCCTGGCATGCCCCGGTTTATTTTTGGCCTAAAGCACACCTAGAGCCAAGGCCCACCCACGAAACAGTGGACTATAGCACATCGATTAGGCCCTAAAATGCTCTGTTCGCGCTGTTTCACCCGTTTGTCCACCAAATGGCCACAAAAAATTAAACGAACCACACTGGGATGATTCCCAACCTCCCTGACATGTCCCGATCAATTTTTGGCCCACAGAATGCCCGAACCCTTGTCCAACTCTCGTAACCATGGGCTATAGCACACCTATTTAGCCCAAAATTACCCCGTTTGCACCGTTTCACTCGTTTGCCAACACAAATAGCCACAAAAAATTCAACAGACCACACTGGGATGATCCCTAACCTCCTTCACATGCCCTGATCGACTTTTGTCCCACAGCACGCCCAAAACCTGGGCCCACCCCCAAAACCATTGGCTATAGCACACCGATTTGACCCAAAAATGCCCTGTTCGCACCATTTTGCCTGTTTGGGCACTCAAATGGCTAAAAAAAAATTAAACGGACCACACTTGGATGATCCCAACCTCCCTGCCACGCCTCGGTCAACATTTGGCCCACAGCACACCTGGACCCTGGGCCACCCCCAAAATTGTGGGCTATAGCACACTAATTTGGCCCGAAAATGCCCCGTTCGCGCTGTTTCACCCTTTTTTCCTCCCAAATGGCCACAAAAACCTAAACGGATCACACTGAGACGCTACCCAACCTTACTGGCAAGCCCTAGTTTATTTTTAGCTCATAGCACGCCCGGACCCCGACCTTACCCCCTAAACCATATGCTATAGCAAATCGATTTGTCCCAAAAATGCCCTGTTCATACCATTTCTCCCATTTTCCCACCCAAATGGCCATGAAAAATTAAATTCACCATACTCGGATGATATCCCACCCCCGAAACCATGGGCTATAGCACACCGATTTAGCCCAAAAATGCCTCGTTCGTGCGGATTCGCTCGCTTTTTTCATCCAAATGGCCACGATAAATTAAACGGACCACAGTGGAAAAATCCACAACCTCTATGGCATGCCCCAGTCAATTTTAGGCCCACAGCAGGCCAGAACCCCGAGCCCACCCCCAAAATCATGGGCTATAGCACATTGATTTGGCCAAAAAATACCCCGTTTTGCCTATTTGTCTACCCAAATGGACACAAAAAATTAAATGGACCACACTGGGATGATCCCCAACCTCCTTGGCACGCTCGGTCGATTTCTCGCCCACAGCACGCCTGGACCCTGGGCCCACCTCCAAAACTGTGGGCTATAGCACACCAATTTGGCCCGAAAATGCCCCGTATGCACCATTTCACCCATTTGTTACCCAAATGGCCATGAATAATTAAACGAACCACACTTGCACAATCCCCATGCTCGCTGGCATGCCCCGGTCAATTTTTGTCCCAAGTCACACTTAGACCTCGGGCCCACCCCTGAGTCCGTGGGCTATAGCATACCAAATTGGCTCGAAAATGCCCTGTTTATGTCATTTTACCTATTTGCCCACCCAAATGGCCACAAATAATTAAACGGACGATACTGGGATGATCCGCAACCTCCCAGGAATGGCCCAGTTGATTTTTGGCCCACAGCACGCCCGGACCCCTGGCCCTCCTACGAATCCGTGGGCAATAGCAACTAATTTGGCCCCAAAATGCCCTGTTCACGTTATTTCACTCGTTTGTCCACCAAATGGCTACGAAAAATTGAAAAAACCATACTGGGATAATCCCCAACCTCCCTGGCATGCTCCAGTCAATTTTTAACCTACAGCACGCCCGTACCTCAGGCCCAAACTCAAAAATGTGGGCTATAGCACACCGATTTGGCCCCAAAATACCCTATTCCCACTGTTTTGCCCGTTTGTTCACCTAACTGGCCATGTGAAATCAAAAGAACCAGACTGGGATGATCCCCAACCTCCCTAGCATGCCTTGGTTGACTTTAGGCCCATAGCACGCTCGAAATTCGGTCCCACCCCCAAAATTGTGGGCTATATCACACCGATTTGACCCAAAAATACCTCGTTCGTATCGTTTTGCCTGTTTGTCCACCCAAATGGCAATGAAAAAATAAATGGACCACACTGGGATAATCCCCAACCTCCCTGGCACGCCCCGATCAATGTTTGGCACACAAAATGCCTGGAACCCTGGGCTATAGCACACCAATTTGGCCCGAAAATTCCTCGTTGTCACCATTTTGCCAGTTTGTCCACCCAAATGTCCATGATAAATTAAATGGACCATACTGGGACGATCCCCAACCTCCTTGGTATGTCTCCTTTGATTTTCGGCCCACAACATGTTTGGATATCAGGCCCACCCCTAAAACTGTGGGTTATAGCACACCTATTTGGCTCAAAAATGCCTCGTCCGCACTGTTTTGCCCATTTGTTCACACAAATAGCCACAAAAAATTAAACAGACAAAACTAGGATGATCCACAACCTCCCTGGCACGTCTCGATTGATTTTCATCCCACAGCACGCCTGGACCCCAGGCCTACCCTAGAAACTGTGGTCTATAGCACACTGATTTAGTTGGGAAATTCCCCGTTCTTGCCATTTGGCCCGTTTGTCCACCCACATGGACACAAAAAATTAAACGGACCATACTGGGATGATAACCAACCTCCCTGGCATGCCCCGGTTAATTTTCAGCCTACAACACGCCCATACCCCGGGCCCACCCTTAAAATCATGGGCAATAGCACACCAATTTGACACTAAAATGCTCCGTTTGTACCGTTTCGCCTGTTTGTCCACCCAAATGGCCACAAAAAATTAAACGGATCACTTTAGGACAATCCCCGGCCTCCCTGGTACGCCCCGGTTAATTTTCAGCCCACAGCATGCCCGAACCCCAGGCCAACCCCCCGTTTGCGCTCTTCTGTATGTTTGTCCACACAAATGGACAAGCAAAATTAAACGGACCACACTGGAATGATGTCCAACCTCCCTGGTATGTCCCAATGAATTTTTGGTCCACAGCACGCCCGAACCCCGGGCCCACCCCCCAAATCGTGGGCTATAGCACACTGATTTAACCCAAAAACATCCCGTTCGCATGATTTTGCCCATTTGTCCACCCAAATGGCCAAAAACAATTAAACGAACCTCAATGGGATGATCCCCAACCTACTTGGCATGCCCGTTCAATTTTTGGCCCACAGCACGCCACAATCTGGGACACTCCCGAAATCATGGGCTATAGCACACCGATTTGGCGCTAAAATGCCTCGTTCATGCTGTTTGCCCGTTTGACACCCAAATGGACACAAAAAATTAAACAGACTACACAGGGATAATACCTAACATTCCTGGCATGCCCCTGTAAATTTTTGACCCATAGGGTGCCCGAACCCTGAGCCCACCCCTAAAATCATGGGATATAGCATATCAATTTTCCTTTAAAATGCCCCGTTCGTGCATTTTCGCCCATTTGTCTGCCCAAATGGCGACAAAAATTTAAACGGGCCACATTGGGACGATCCCAACCTCCTTGGCATGCCCCGATCGATTTTCGGCCCAAAGCACGCTTGGACCCCGGGCCCACCCCTAAAATTGTGGGCTATAGCACATAAATTTTGCCCAAAAATGTCACGTTAGCGATGTTTCGACCATTTGTCTAGAGAAATAGCCACAAAAAATTAAACGGACCACACTGGGATGATCCCCAACCTCCCTGGCATGCCCCGATCGATTTTTGTCCCACAACACACCCAGAACCGTGGCCCACACCCAAAACCGTGGGCTGTAGCACATCGATTTAGGCCAAAAATGCCCCATTTTTGATGTTTCACCTGTTTGTCCACCCAAATGGCCATGAAAAAATTAATGGACTACACTGGGATGATCCTCAACCTTCCTGGCATGCCCCGACCAATTTTAGGCCTACAAAACACCCGGACCCCTGGCCCACCCCTAAAATCGTGAGCTATAGCACATCGATTTGGCCCAAAAATGCCCAGTTCGCATCGGTTTGCCTGTTTGTCCACCCAAATAGCTACTAAAAATTAAACGGACCACACTGGGATAATCCTCAACCTCCATGGCACACCACGGTCGATTTTTGATCCACAACACGCCTAAACCCAAGGCCCACCCCCAAAACCGTCGGCTATAGCACACCGAATTAACCCAAAACGCCCCGTTCGCGCCGTTTTACCCGTTTGTCCACCCAAATGGCGATGAAAAATTAAACAAACCACACTGGGACGATTCTCAGCATATATGGCATACCCTGGTCAATTTTTAGCCCACAACACGCTTGTACCCCTGGCCCACCACCAATATCATGGGCTATAACACACTGATTTGCCCCAAAAATGCCCCATTCACGACGTTTTATGCGTTTGTCCAACCAAATTGCCACAAAAAATTAAACGGACCACACTGGAATGATCCCCATCCGGCCTGGCATTCCTCGATAGATTTTTGTTCCACTGCACAACCAAACCCGGAGCGCACCACTGAAATCGTGGGCTATAGCACACCGATTTGAACAAAAAATGCCCCATTCGTGCCGTAAATTAAATGGACCACACTGGGATGATCCCAAACATCCTTGGCATTCCCCAGTCGATTTTTGAGCCACAACACGCTCGAACCCCAAGGCCACCCTCAAAACCGTGGGCCATTTCTCCTATTTGTCCACCCAAATGGCCAAGGAAAAATTAAACGGACCACATTAGGATGATCCCCAACCTCCCTGGCATGCTTAATCGATTTTCAGCCCCCAGAATGCCCAGACCCCGAGCCCACCCCCAAAACCGTGGGCTATAGCAAACACTTTTTCCTAAAAATGCTCCGTTTTCACTGTTTTGCAAGTTTACCCACCTAAATGTCCACGAAAAATTAAATAAACGATACTGGGATGATCCCCAACCTCCCTGGCAAGACTCGATCAATTTTTGGACTAAAGCACGCCTGGAACCAGTGCTCTCCCACGAAACCATGGGCTATAGCACATCGATTAGGCCCCAAAATGCTCCGTTCGCTCTGTTTCGCCCGTTTGTCCACTAAATGGCCACGAAAAATTAAACGAACCCCACTGGGATGATTCCCAACCTCTTTGGATGCCCCGGTTAATTTTAGGCCCATAGCATACCCGGACCCCGAGCCTATCCCCAAAATCGTGGGCTATAGCATATCGATTTGGCTCGAAAATACCCCGTTCGTATTGTTTCTCCTATTTGTCCACCCTAATGGCCACGAAAAATTAAGTGGACCACACTGGGATGATCCCTAACCTCCCTGGCACTTCCTGGTCAATTTTCAGAACACATAACACCAGGACCCTCCGCCCACCCTCAAAGCCATGGGCTATAGCATATCAATTTGGCCTTAAAACCCATTCGCTACGTTTCACCCGTTTGTCCACCCAAATGGCCACAAAAACTTAAACGGACCATACTAGGATGATCCCCAACCTTCTTGGCACACCCTGATCAATTTTTAGTCCACAGCACACTCGGACCCCAGGCCCACCCCTAAAACCGTAGGCTATAGCACACTGATTTAGCCCGAAAATGCCCCATTTGCGCCATTTTGCCCATTTGTGCACCCAAATGGCCACGAAAAATTTAACGGACTATACTGGGATGATTCCTAGCCTCCCTGAATTTTCCGATCAATTTTTGGCTTATAGAATGCCCGAACCTCGGGCCCACCCTAAAAACCGTGGGCTATAGAGTACCGATTTGGCCCTAAAATGCTCCATACGCTCCATTTCACCCATTTATCCACCCAAATAGCCACAAAAAATTAAACAGACTACACTAGGATGATCTCCAACCTTCTTGGCTAGCCCCGATCATTTTTTTGTCCACAGCCCACTCGGACCCCAGGCCCACCCCTAAAACCGTGGGCTATAACACACTGATTTGGCCTGAAAATGCCCTGTTTGCGCCCTTTCGCCTATTTGTGCATCCAAATGGCCATAAAAAATTTAACGAACTATACTGGGACAATCCCCAGCCTCCCTGGCATGTCCCGATCAATTTTTGGCCCACGGGATGCCCGGACCCCGAGCCTACCCCCAAAACCGTGGGCTATAGCATACCATTTTGGCCTAAAAATGGCTCGTTCGAGCTGCTCTACCCGTTTGTCAACCCAAATGGCCACAAAAAATTAAATGGGCCACACTAGTATGATCCCCAAGCTCCCTGGCATGCCTCGATTGAATTTTAGCCCATATCACGCCCCAACCCCGAGCCCACCCACAAAACCATGGGCTATAGCATATCGATTTATCTTGAAAAATGCCCCATTTGTATCGTTTTGCCCGTTTGCCCACACAAAGGGCCACAAAAAATTCAACGGACCATACTAGGACGATCCTCAATCCCCCTGGCATGCCCTAGTCGAATTTCAGCCCACAGCACTCCCGAACCCTGGGCCCACCCCCGAAACCGTGGACTATAGCACACCAATTTGGCACGAAAATACTCTGTTCGCATTGTTTCATCCGTTCGTCCTCTTAAATAGCCACAGAAAATTAAACGGACCACACTGAGACTATCCTTAACCTTTGTGGTACGCACCGGTTAATTTTCAGCTCACAGCAGGCCCGGACCCTGACCTCACCCCTAAACCATGGGCTATAGAAAATTAATTTAGATAAAAAATACCCCGTTCATACCGTTTTGCCCGTTTTTCCACCCAAATGACCATGAAAAATTAAACGAACCACACTGGGATGATAGCACACCCCCAAAACCATGGGCTATAGCACACCGACTTAGCTCGAAAATGCCTCGTTCACGCGGTTTCGCCCACTTTGTCCACCCAAATGGCCACGATAAATTAAATGGATCACACCAAATAATCCACAACCTCATTGGAATGCCCCAGTCAATTTTAGGCCCATAACACGCCCGAACCCCAGGCCCACCCCCAAAACTGTGGGCTATAGCACATTGATTAAGCCCGAAAATACCCTATTTTGCCTGTTTGACTACCCAAATGGCCACAAAGAATTAAACGGATCACCCTGGGATGATCTCCAACCTCCTTGGCATGCTCGGTCGATTTTTGAACCACAGCACGCCCGTACCCCGAGCCCACCTCCAAAACCGTAGGCTATAGCACACCGATTTGGCCCAAAAATGCCCCGTTCGCACTGTTTCGCCCGTTTGTCCACCAAAATGGCTACGACTAATTAAAAGAACCATATAGGGATGATCCCAATGCTCGCTGGCATACCCCGATTGATTTTTGGCCCAAAGCAAGCCCAGACCCCAGGCCCACTGTCGAATTCGTGGGCTATAGCACACCAATTTGGCTCGAAAATGCCCCGTTTGCATCGTTTTGCCCGCCTACCTAAATGGCTACAAAAATTTAAACGGACAATACTGGGATGATCCCCAACCTCCCAGGCATGCCCCAATTGAATTTTGGCCCACAGCACTCCCGGACCCCAGGCACTCCTACGAAGCCGTGGGCAATAGCACACCAATTTAGCACTAAAATGCCCCGTTCGCGCTGTTTCACCCGTTTATCCATAAAATGGGTATGAAAAATTAAAAGGACCACACTAGAATGATCCTCAACCTCCCTGGCATGCCCCGATCTATTTTTGAACAACTACACGCCTGTACCTCGGGCCCACCCTTGAAATTGTGGCCGATAGCACACCGATTTAGCCAAAAAATGCCCCATTCACACTGTTTCGCTCGTTTGTCCACCCAAATCGCCATGAAAAATTAAAAAGACCACACTGGGATGATCCCCAACCTCCCTGGCATGCCTTGGACGACTTTTGACCCACAATACGCCCGGACTCCGATCCCACCCCCAAAATCGTGGGGTATAGCACACCAATTTGACTCGAAAATACCCCATTCGCATCGTTTTGCCTGTTTGTCCACCCAAATGGCCACCAAAAAATAAAAAGACCACACTGGGCCAATCCCCAACCTCCCTGGCATGCCCTGATCAATATTTGGCCCACAACATGCCCGAACCTTGGGCCACCCCCTAAACCGTGGGCTATAGCACACCAACTTGGCCTGTAAATTCCTCGTTCACACTGTTTTGCCCTTCAGTCCACCAAAATGGCCACAAAAAATTAAACGGACTATACTGGGAGGATACCCAACCTCCCTAGCATACCTCGGTCAATTTTCGGCCTACAGCAAGCCCGGATCCTGGGTCCACCCCTGAAACCATAGGTTATAGCACACCCATTTGGCATGAAAATACCCCGTTCACATTGTTTCACCTGTTTGTTCACACAAATAGCCACAAGAAATTAAACGGACACAGCTAGGGCAATCGCCAACCTCCCTGGCACGTACCGATAAATTTTTGTCCCACAACACGCCCGGAATCCTGGTCTACCCTAAAAACTAGGGGCTATAGCACACTGATTTATCTAAAAATGCTCCATTCATACCGTTTTGCCCGTTTGTCCAACCAAATGGCCATGAAAAATTAAACGGAATGTACTGGGACAATTCTTGGCCTTCCTTGTACTCCCCGATCGATTCTCAGCCCATAGCACGCCCAAACCCCAGGCCCACCCATAAAATCATAGTCTATATCACACCGATTGGGCGCAAAAATGCCCCGTTTACGCTCTTCTGCCTGTTTGTTCACCCAAATAGACAAGCAAAATTAAACGGACCACACTGGGATGATCCCAACCTCCTTGGCCCATCCCGATTTATTTTTGGCCTACAGCACGCCCAAAATTTGGGCCCATCCCCAAATCCATGCGCTATAGCACACTGATTTGACCTAAAAATGCCCCGTTCACGCTATTTCACCTATTTGTCCATCCAAATGGCAACGAAAAATTAAACAAACCTTAATGGGATAATACCTAACCTCCCCGGTATGCCCCGTTCAATTTTCATCCCACAACACATCCAAATCCTGGGACACCTTCGAAATAGTGGGATATAGCACATCGATTTGGTGCTAAAATGCCTTGTTCACACTATTTCCCCATTTGTCCACCAAATGGCTACGAAAAATTAAACGGACCACACTGGGATGATCCCCAACCTCCCTAGCATGCCATGGATGATTTTTGGACCAAGGAACGCTCGGACCCTGGGCCCACCCCCAAAACCATGAGCTATAGCACACAAATTTGCCCCGTTCACGTTGTTTAGACCATTTGTCCTCCAAATAGCCATGAAAAATTAAACGTACCACACTGGGATGGTTCCCAACCTCCTTGGCACGCCCCGATCAATTTTGGGACCATAACACACCCGGATCCCAGGCCCACTCCTAAAATCGTGGGCTATAGCACACCTATTTGGCCTAAAAATGCCCCGTTCGCACCGTTTCACACGTTTGTCCACCGAAATGGCTAAGAAAAATTAAACAGACCACACTGGGATGATCCCCAACCTACCTATCATGCCTCAATTGGTTTTAGGCCCACAACACACCTGGACCTCGGGGCCACCCACAAAACCGTGGGCTGTAGCACATCAATTTGGCCCAAAAATGCCCCGTTCCTGCCGTTTTGCTTGCTTATCCACCCAAATGGCTATGAAAAATTAAACGGACAACACTGGGATGATCCCCCACCTCCCTAGCATGGATCAGTTAATTTTGACCCACAGCACGTTCGAACCCTGGGCCCACCCCCAAAACCGTTGGCTATAGCACACCGAATGGACCCGAAAAGGCCCCATTCACGCTATTTTGCCCGTTTGTCCTCCCAAATAGCGATGAAAAATTAAACGGGCCATAATGGGGTGATACCCAGCATATATGGCACGCCCTGGTCTATTTTGAGCCTACAACACGCTTGGACCCCAGGCCCACCCCTGAAATCGTGGGCTATAACACACCAATTAGGCCCGAAAATGCCCTATTCGCATCGTTTTATCCGTTTGTCAAACCAAATGGCCATGAAATATTAAACGGACCATACTGGGATGATCCCCAACCTCCCTTGCATGCCCTGGTCAATTTTTGGTCCACAACATGCCCAGACCCCGGGCCCACCCCCAAACTTATGAGCTAAAGAGCACCAATTTGGCCTGAAAATGCCCCGTTCATGCCCTTTTGTCCGTTTGTCCACCCAAATGGCCAAGAAAACTTTAACAGACCACACTGGGAGGATACCCAGCCTCTCTGGTACGTTTCGATCAATTTTTGGACCACAAAACGTCTGAACCCCAAGCCCACCCCAAAATTGTGGGCTACAGAACACCGTTTTAGCTCGAAAATACCCCATTCGAGCCGTTCCACCCGTTTGTCTACCAAAATGGCCACGAATAATTAAGCGGACCACACTGGGATGATCACCAATATCCCTGGCTTGCCTCGATTAATTTTAGACCCACACCACGACCTGACCCCTAGGCCACCCCCAAAACCGTGGGCTATAACACATCGATTTGGCCTAAAAATGCCCCGTTCGCACCATTCTACCTATTTGTCCACCCAAATGGCCACAAAAATTAAACGGATCATAATGGGATGATCCCCAACGTCTTTGGCATAACCCAATCAATTTTTGGCCCACAGCACGCCTGAACGCCGGGCCCACCCCTAAAACTGTGGGCTATAGCACACCAATTTAACTCGAAAATGCCCCATTCATACCATTTTGCCCGTTTGTCCACCGAAATGTCCACGAAAAATTAAACGAACCACACTGGGATAATCCCCAACCTCCCCGATATGCCTTAATCAATTTTTAGCTCACAACACGCCCAAACCCCAGGCCACCCCCAAAACCGTGGGCTATAGTTCACCGATTTGGCCTGAAAATGCCCTGTTCGCGCCGTTTTGCCCATTTGTCCACACAAATGGCCACAAAAATTTAAAAGGACCACATTAAGACGATTCTCACTCCCCCTGGCTAATCCTGGTCAATTTTTGACCCACAACGCGCTCAGAACCCGAGCCCACCCCCAAAATTGTGGGCTAGAGAACATCGATTTTTTAAGAAAAATCCTCGTTCGCGCTGTTTTGCCCATTTGTTCACCTAAATGGCCACTAAGAATTGAACAGACCATACTGGAATGATCCCCAACCTCCATGGCATGTCTCGGTTGATTATTGGCCCACAGTAGGCTCAAACCCCGGGCCCACCCCTGAAATAATGGGCTATAGCACACAGATTTAGCCCAAAAATGCCCCGTTCGCGTCGTTTCACCCGTTTGTCCACCTAAATAGCCATGAAAAAATAAACGGACCATATTGGGATGATCCCAACCTCCTTGGCACTCCCCATTCAATTTTTCGCACCCAGTACGCCCAGACCTTTGGCCCACCCCCAAAATCGTGGGCTATAGCACACCGATTTATTCCTTAGATGCTCCGTTCGCACCGTTTCACCAGTTTGTCCATCAAAATGGCCATGAAAAATCAAACGGACTACACTAGGATGATCCCAACCTCCCTGGCATGCCCCGATTGATTTTTGGTTCACAACACGCCCTGAACTCGAGCCCACCACCGAAATCGTGTCCTATAGCGCACCGATTTGGCCCGAAAATATTCTATTCGCATTGTTACACACGTTTGTCCACCCAAATGGCTACAAATAATTACACGGACCCCACTGGGATAATACCCAGACTCCCTAGGATACCCCAGTCAATTTTTGGCCCCCAACATGCCTTAACCCTGAGCCTACCCCTAAAACCGAGGGTTATAACTCACCGATTTGGCTCGAAAATGCAACGTTCGTACTATTTTGCCCATTTGTCCACCCAAATAGCCACGAAAAATTAAACGAACCACACTTGGATAATTCCCAACCTCCCTGGCATGGCCTGGTATTTTTTTGGCCTACAGCACACCCAAACCTCGAGCGCACCCCCAAACCGTCGGCTATAGCTCACTGATTTGACCCAAAAATGCCCCGTTCGCGGCGTTTTATCCATTTCTCTACCCAAATAGTGATGAAAATTAAACAGACCACACTGAGATGTTCCCCAACCTACCTGGCACACCCCGGTTGATTTTTAGCCCACAGCACGTTCGGACCCAGGGCCCAACCTCAAAATCGTGGCCTATAGCACATGGATTTGGCCCTAACACGCCCCGTTAGCACAGTTTCACGCGTTTGTCCACCTAAATGGCCACAAAATATTAAATGGACTACACTGGGATGATCCCCAACCTCCCTGGCATGCCCCGATCAATTTTTGGTTCACAGAACGCCCGAACCCTTGGCCCACCCCAAAACCATGGGCTATAGCACACCAATTTGGTCCGAAAATTCCCCGTTCGCACTGTTTTGCCTGGTTGTCCACCCAAATGGCCACGAAAAATTAAACAGACTATACTGGATGATCCTCAACGTCAATGGCATGCCTCGGTTGATTTTCGGCGCACAACATGCCTGGATCCTGGGCTCACCCTTGAAACCATAGGTTATAGCACAACCATTTGGCACGAAAATGCCCCATTAGCACTGTTTCGTTCGATTATTCATCCAAATGACCATAAGAAATTAAATGGACATAACTAGGATGATCACCAACGTCCCTGGCATGTCTCTGTCAATATTTGTACTACAACAAGCCCGGACCCCAGGCCTACCCCAGAAATTGTGGGCTATAGCACACTGATTTAGCTTGAAAATGCCTCGTTCTTGCTGTTTTGCCCGTTTGTCTACCCAAATGGCCATGAAAAATTAAACAGACCATACTGGTTCGATCCCTGGCCTCCCTGGTATGCCCCGCTCGATTGTCAGCCCATAGCACGCCTGAACCACGTACCCACCGCCAAAACTGTGGTCTATAACACACCGATTGGGCACAAAAATGCCCCATTTGCGCTCGTCTGCCATTTTGTCCACCCAAATGGACAAGAAAAGTTAAACGGACCATACTGGAATGATCCCTAACCTCCCTGTCATATTTTGATCAAATTTTGGTTGATAGCACGCCCAAACCCCGGGTCCACCCCCAAAACCGTGGGCTATAGCACACCAATTTGACCTAAAAATGCCCCGTTCGTGCAATTTCGCCCATTTGTCCACCCAAATGGCCACAAAAAATTAAACGAACCTTAATGTGATGATCCCCAACCTCCTTGGCACACCCCGTTCAATTTTTATCCCACAGCATGCCCGAACCCTGGGCCTCCC
This sequence comes from Capsicum baccatum var. pendulum, assembly GCA_030864225.1. Taxonomy (NCBI): domain Eukaryota; kingdom Viridiplantae; phylum Streptophyta; class Magnoliopsida; order Solanales; family Solanaceae; genus Capsicum; species Capsicum baccatum. The sequence continues at coordinate 14,469,060 of CM061557.1, read as the reverse complement.
ACGAAATCCTGGGCTATAGCACACCTATTTGGTACTAAAATGCCTTGTTCACGCTCTTTCCCCGTTTATCTATTCAAATGGCCATGAAAAATTAAACGGACCATACAGGGGTGATCCCTAACATCCTAGCATGTCCTGATAAATTTTTGACCCATAAATGGACCATACAGTGGTGAGCCCCGAAATCGTGCACTATAGAATATCAATTTTCACTAAAAATGCCTCGTTCGTGCATTTTTGCTCGTATGTCCACCCAAATAGCTACGAAAAATTAAACGAATCACACTGGATCGAGAACCAACCTCCCTGTCATGCCACGATCAATTTTCGTCCCAAATTACGCCCGGACCCTAGGCCCACCCCCAAAACCATAGGCTACAGCATACAGATTTGGCCCAAAAATACCCCGTTCGCGCCATTTCGACCGTTAGTCCACCCAAATAGCCACGAAAAATTAAACGGACCACACTAGGATGATTCCCAACCTCCCTGGCACGCTCTGATCAATTTTTATCCCATAACACAGCCGGACCCCAGGCCCATTCCCAAAACCATGGGTTGTAGTACACCGATTTGGCCTAAAATGCCCCGTTCGTACCTTTTCGCTCGTTTGTCCACCCAAATAGCCACAAAAAATTAAACGGACCATACTGGGACAATACCCAACCTACCTGGCATGCCCCAATTAATTTTAGACCCACAACACGCCCGAAACCTGGGCACACCCCCAAAATCGTGGGCTATAGCACATCGATTTAGCCCAAAAATGCCCCGTTCGTACCGTTTTGCCTTTTTATCCACCCAAATGGCCATGAAAAATTAAACAGACCATACTGTGATGATCCCCAACCTCCCTGGCATGCCTTGGTAAATTTTTGACCCACAGCACGCCAGGACCCCTGGCCCACCCCTGAAACCATGGGCTATAACACACCGATTTGGCCCGGAAATGCCCCGTTCATGCTGTTTCGCCCGTTTGTCCAACTAAATAGCCACAAAAAATTAAACAAACCATACTGGGATGATCCCCAAGCTCCCTGCCATGCTCTGGTAAATATTTGGCCCACAACATGCCCGAACCCTACGCCTACCCCTAAAATTGAGGGTTATAACACACTGATTAGTCCCGAAAATACAACGTTCGCACCCTTTCGCTCGTTTGTCCACCCAAATAGCCACAAAAAATTAAATGAACCACACTTTGATGATTCCTAACCTCCCTGGCATTGCCCAGTCAATTTTCAGCATACAGCACGCCCGAACCTTGGGCGCACCCCCTAAACCGTGGCCAATAGCACATCGATTGGGCTTGAAAATACCCCGTTCACGCTATTTCACCTGTTTGTCCTCCCAAATGGCCATGAAAAATTAAATGGACCACATGGGGATGATACCCAAGGTCCCTCGCATGGCCCGGTCAATTTTCGACCCACAACATGCCTGGACCTTGGGCCCACCCCTAAAACCGCTGGCAATAGCACACTGATTTAACCCAAAAATGCCCTTTTCCCGCTGTATTATTTGTTTGGCCACACAAATAGCGATGAAAAATTAAAACGACTATACTGAGACGTTCCCCAACCTACCTAGCACGCCCCGATCGATTTTTAGCCCATAGCACGCCCGGACCCTAGTCCTACCCTCAAAACCGTGGCCCATAGAACATCATTTGGCCCAAAAAAGCCCTGTTAGCATCGTTTCACATGTTTGTCCACCTAAATGGCCATGAAAAATTAAATGGACCACACTGGGAAGATCCCCAACCTCCCTGACATGCCCTAGAAAATATTTTGTCCACAGCACGCCCGGACCCTCGGCCCACCCCTAAAACCGTGGGCTATAGCACACTGACTTAGCCCGAAAATGCCCCGTTCACGTTGTTTCACCTGTTTGTCCAACGCAATAGCCATAGAAAAATTAAACGGACCATACTGGGATGATCCCCAACCGCCCTGGAACACCCCGATAAATTTTAGTTCCACAGCGCGATCGAACCCCAGGCCCATCCCCAAAACCTTAGGCTATAGAACACCGATTTGGACCGAAAATGCTTTGTTTGCGCCGTTTCGCCCACTTTGTCCACCTAAATGGCCACAAAAAATTAAACGGACTACACTGGGATGATACCCAACCTCCTTGGCATTCCCCGATCGATTTTCAGCTCACAGCATGCCCAAACAGCATCCCACCCTCAAAACTGTGGCTATAGCACATCTATTTTGCCCAAAAATGCATTGTTCGCGCCGTTTTGCCTGTTTGGCTACCCAAATGGTGACAAAAAATTAAATGGACCACACTGGGATGATCACTGGCATGGTCGGTCGACTTTTATCCCTCAACACGCCCGGACCCCAGGTCCTTCCCCAAAATCGTGTGATACAACACACCGATTTGACCCAAAAATGCCCTATTCATACTGTTTTGCCCGTTTGTCCACCAAAATAGCCACAAAAAAATTAAACGGACCATACTAGGATGATCCCCATCCTCCCTGGCACGCTCCGATCAATTTTTAGCCCACAACACGCACATACCCCGGGCCCACCCCCAAAACCATGGGCTATAGCAAACCGATTTGGCTCCAAAATGCCCCGTTTGCACCGTTTCACCCGTTTGTCCACCAAATGGCCACGAAAAATTAAACCAACTACACTGTGATGATCCCTAACCTCCCTAGAATGCCCCGATCAATTTTTGGCCCATAGTACGCCCGGAACCCAGGACCACCCCGAAACTATGGGCTATAGAACACCGATTTGACTCGAAAATGGCCTGTTCAACCCTTTCGCCTGTTTGTCCACACAAATGCCTATAAAAAAATAAACGGATCATACTACGATGATCCCCAATCTCCCTGACATGCCTTGGTTGACTTTCTGCCCACAGAACGCCTGAACCTTGGTCCCACCCCTAAAACCGTGGGCTATAGCACATCGATTTGACCCAAAAATGCCCCATTCGTGCCGTTTTGTCTGTTCGTCCACTAAAATGTCTATGAAAAATTAAACAGACCACACGGGGATGATCCCCAACCTCCCCGGCATACCTCGGTTAATTTTTGACCTACAGCACGCCCGAAACTCGGGCCACCCCTAAAATCGTGGGCTATAGCACACTGATTTTGCCCAAAAATGCCCCGTTCGTACCGTTTCGCTCGTTTATCCACCCAAATGTCCACAACAAATTAAACAAACCACACTAGGATGATCCCCAACCTTCCTGGCATACTGCGGTCAATTTTTAGCCCACTGCACACCTGGACCCTGAGCTCACCCCCTAAAGCATGGGCTATAGCGCACCGATTTTGCCCAAAAATGCCCCGTTCGTACATTTTCGCCCATTTGTCCACCTAAATGGCTACTAAAGATTATACGGACCATACTAAGATGATACCCAAACTCCCTGACATGTTTTTGTCGATTTTCAGCCTATAGAATGCCCGGACCCTTGGCCCACCCCCAAAACCATGGGCTATAGCTCACCAATTTGGTCCGAAAATTCCCCGTTCGCACTGTTTTGCCTGGTTGTCCACCCAAATGGCCACAAAAAATTAAACATACTATACTGGGATGATCCCCAACGTCAATGGCATGCCTCGGTCGATTTTCGGCGCACAACATGCCTGGATCCTGGGCCCACCCCTGAAACCATAGGTCATAGCACAGCCATTTGGCACGAAAATGCCCCATTTGCACTGTTTCGTTCGATTGTTCATCCAAATGACCATAAGAAATTAAACGGACATAACTAGGATGATCCCCAACATCCCTGGCACGTCTCTGTCAATATTTGTACTACAACAAGCCCGGACCCCAGGCCTACCCCATAAATTGTGGGCTATAGCACACTGATTTAGCTTGAAAATGCCTCGTTCTTGCTGTTTTGCCTGTTGGTCTACCCAAATGGCCACGAAAAATTAAACAGACCATACTGGATTGATCCCTGGCCTCCCTGGTATGCCCCGCTCGATTCTCAGCCCATAGCACACCCGAACCCCGTGCCCACCCCCAAAACTGTGGTCTATAACACACCGATTGGGCACAAAAATGCCCCATTTGCGTTCGTCTGCCATTTTGTCCACCCAAATGGACAAGAAAAGTTAAACGGACCATACTGGAATGATCCCTAACCTCCCTGGAACATTTTGATCAATTTTTGGCTGATAGCACGCCCAGACCCCGGGTCCACCCCCAAAACCGTGGGCTATAGCACACCAATTTGACCTAAAAATGCCCCGTTCGTGCAATTTCGCCCATTTATCCACCCAAATGGCCACAAAAAATTAAACGAACCTTAATGGGATGATCCCCAACCTCCTTGGCACACCCCGTTCAATTTCTATCCCACAGCATGCCCGAACCCTAGGCCTCCCACGAAATCCTGGGCTATAGCACACCTATTTGGTACTAAAATGCCTTGTTCACGCTGTTTCCCCGTTTATCCATCCAAATGGCCATGAAAAATTAAACGGACCATACAGGGGCGATCCTTAACATCCTGGCATGTCCTGATAAATTTTTGACCCATAGCGCGCCCAAACCCCGGGCCCACCCCCGAAATCGTGCACTATAGAATATCAATTTTCAATGAAAATGCCTCGTTCGTGCATTTTTGCTCGTATGTCCACCCAAATAGCTACGAAAATTTAAACGAATCACACTGGATCGAGACCCAACCTCCCTGGCATGCCACGATCAATTTTTGTCCCAAATTACACTCGAACCCTAGGCCCACCCCCGAAACCATGGGCTACAGCGTACAGATTTGGCCCAAAAATACCCCGTTCGCGCCGTTTCGACCGTTAGTCCACCCAAATAGCCACGAAAAATTAAACGGACCACAATAGGATGATTCCCAACCTCCCTGTCATGCTCTGATCAATTTTTATCCCATAACACAGCCGGACCCCAGGCCCATTCCCAAAACCGTGGGTTGTAGTACACCGATTTGGCCTAAAATGCCCCGTTCGTACCTTTTCGCTCGTTTGTCCACCCAAATAGCCACGAAAAATTAAACGGACCATACTGGAACAATCCCTAACCTAACTGGCATGCCCCAATCAATTTTAGACCCACAACACGCCCGAACCCTGGGCACACCCCCAAAATCGTGGGCTATAGCACATAGATTTAGCCCAAAAATGTCCCGTTCGTGCCGTTTTGCCTTTTTATCCACCCAAATGGCCATGAAAAATTAAACGGACCACACTGGGATGATCTCCAAGCTCCCTGGAATGCCTTGGTCAATTTTTGATCCACAGCACGCCAGGACCCCTGGCCCACCCCTGAAACCATGGGCTATAACACACCGATTTGGCCCGGAAATGCCCCGTTCATGCCGTTTCGCCCGTTTGTCCAACCAAATGGCCACAAAAAATTAAACAAACCATACTGGGATGATCCCCAAGCTCCCTTCCATGTTCCGGTAAATATTTGGCCCACAACATGCCCGAACCCTAGGCCTACCCCTAAAATTGAGGGTTATAACACACTGATTAGCCCCGAAAATACAACGTTCGCACCCTTTCGCTCGTTTGTCCACCCAAATAGCCACAAAAAATTAAATGAACCACACTTTGATGATCCCTAACTTCCCTGGCATTGCCCAGTCAATTTTCAGCATACAGCACGCCCGAACCTTGGGCGCACCCCCGAAACCGTGGCTAATAGCACATCGATTGGGCTTGAAAATACCCCGTTCACGCTATTTCACCTGTTTGTCCTCCCAAATGGACATGAAAAATTAAATGGACCACACGGGGATGATACCCAAGGTCCCTCGCATGGCG